>ML852730.1:0-21305 GCA_009831015.1 Picea engelmannii | reverse complement strand
AATTACAACTAATGGCCTAAAGCCGACATAAATAAAATAAAATTACTAATACAATATGCCCCAATTAAGGGGTAATGAGCCAATATTAGGGCTTAACATCTAGCACATGATTGTGAAAATTAAGTTGCCTATGAACAAGTGTATGAGGTTGGTACAATGTGATGTGAAAAATTGGTTTTGAAGCATCGGATAGGAATAATCATTTCTACAAGTTGAAGCAAGATCCAAGAGATTGGTATGGCAGGATTGATAGTTTTTTGACGAGCTTGGGATTTACCAAGATTAAAGTTGATTCTAATATTTATCTCAAGTTTATGAATGATGAGCCAATTGTATTACTACTATATGTGGATGAATTATTATTCTTGAAAGGAGAAAAAAAGATCATCACATATTGCAAAAGGAAGCTCGCTGCAGAATTTGAGATGAAAGACCTAGGCTCGATACATTATTTCTTAGGTCTTGAATTTTGGCAGAGCCCAGAGGAGATTTTCCTTATTCAAGGAAATTATGTTGTGGAAATTATGAAGAGATGCAACATGATGAAATATAGAACCATGTCCACTCCTATGGAGATGAATCTGAAGTTATTGGTTGATACTCTATATAGACAGATGATTGGTTTGTTGATGTATCTGACGAATACCAGACCAAATATATGCTTTGTTGTGAACACCTTTATTTAATATTTCGTGGACCCCAGATGTGTTCACCTTTTATATGAAAATCATATGATGATATACCTTAAGGGTACGTTGAACTATGGCCTCTATTATACTGGAGACTTTGACTTCCGGTTGTATGGCTACACTGATTCAGATTGGGCTGGAAGTGATTCAGACAGAAAAATCACTTCAAGATGTTGTTTCAGTTGGGTTCATCCATGACTTCATGGAAAAGAAGGAAGCAATCCAATATTACTCTCAGTATGGCAGAAGAAGAGTACATTGCAACATGCTCCACCAGTTGCGAAGCCATATGGATTTGGAAGTTGTTGACAGGCTTGTTCGATCTGGAGATGGAATCTACCCTAATTCTATGAGATAACCAAAGTTGCATAAAGATGACAAAGAACCCATTGTTTGATGATAAGACGAAGCACATAGAGATCTGACATCACTACACTTGTGACATGGTGCACAAGGGCATTGTAAAGCTCCAATATGTTGGCACAAATGAGCAAGTTGCAGATGTGTTGACTAAGCATTTGTCTTGTGTGAAGTTTGAGTACTTTTGAGACAAGCTCGGTGTAGTCCGAAAGGACCTCCCTCGAAAGGGGGAGTGATGCTGATGATACTATGGTATCCTAACCAAAAACAGGTAGCTCAGTTAAGATTTTATATCCTAGGGTATTTATCATCTCTGGGCATATTCTGAAGGTTCGGTAAGGACGATATATCATAGTACATGTGCATGTATATGCCAGCTATGGTCAGTAGTGGTATCTCAGTTAGGATTTTATATCCTAGGGAATCTTATTATTCCTGGGTAGATCCCCAAGTTCCTGTAAGGATAGTCTATCGGAGTACCATGTGGTAGCTAGTTAGGATTTTATATCCTAGGGAATGTTATGACTTCTGGGAAGATACGGAAGGTCCGATAAGGATGGTCTATCAGATTACCATAGATTTTGTTGATGCACCTGCCTCATTCTATTGCCACATATAGATGTTTATGTTTCAGCTTCATGTTTTTTATGATGATGATGTTATTCCAACTTCGTGTTATTGAGGTTGATGTTACTTGGTTCAGACCCCCCTCTTTTTCCTGGGGCTCTGCGACCTCCTGGTCTAGGATCGTTCAATCACTTGAGTCGAATCTCTCTTCGAGACCCTACTGGCCCAACAAATTATTTTCCACATGCCCCTTTTCTCCTAGACACGGGTCCTGTGAGACCCGTGGGCTCCTAATAAGCCCCTTTTCTTCTTCACATCACCTCGAGCTATGACCATGGGCCATCTCTCTCCCCAACTCCATGATTCAGAGATTTTGCAAGTAACGTGCTCCCTTTTTCCCGATCTTTGAATTGGTGAATTTACTCGGGACCCGATCTACAGTTCGCGTTTCTCCCACAACAAACAGTTGTGATCTGCTTCAGATTTTGACCTTCGGGTATCTTCCTGATATACTCTCCTCGTTATTTCGGAGTACCTTTCCTCTGAAATACGTGGATCTCCTCCATGTGTCCTTTTGGATCCAATGGTCTAGATTCACTTCTCTCTTCGTGACTTCGCAAAGATTACCCTTTGCTCGATGCAAATTATTCTGAATTTCTTTCTCGCAAACTCTCATATCTGCTGCCACATCCCTCCCAATGATCAACATTCAGGATCTACTCCAGGATTTAGAGCTTCGAAAACCTTTCACTCCTCTCAACTGAAAACTCCTGGAGGATGATTTATCCGAACTTCTAGATCTCTCGCCACCTAACCCTCCTTGACGATGGGCGGTCCCACTTCACTTTGGGACTTCGGGACTTCACTACCCCATTCTCCTATGTACTTAAAAATAATTAAGACATGTGCACTTTACCTAGATCCAACGCTTGTTGGTCCCTCACACCCAAATCTAATGGTTGGGATCTATCCCTCGGTGCGTTCCTCTTGAGCTTACACTTTCTCCTGAAATTGGGAAAATCGTCGAAGTATCAAAGGTTGTTGCCTTCTATGCTCCTCCTGCGAGCCCGACTGCTAGGTCTTGACGGTGCTTTTCCTTATGAGATTTGGGACATGAAATAATTATGATTCTACACACTCCTTCTGCCTTCCATACAGACTTGCACTCGACTCTCCTCCGAGTCTTAACCTTGTGGTGTGTCATCTTGGCAACCTTTCTCCAGATTCAAACGTTCAACACTTTGTCTAAGTGTTGGCTTGGTGCACTCCTTGCACATGTATTCCTCCAGTGTATTCAACAACTCTGTGAGTGTCCTCCTTTGACACTCTTCTCAAAACTCGTAACAAAATTCCATTTGTGCACACTTGCACCTGCTCAATGCCCTCCTGGTGGATTTCTATAGAGTGTTCAACATATATGTGCTATGCTTACTCCTGCGCAGACTTTCCTCCAAGGTATTCAACAACCTTGAGGTTCCACTCTGATTCTATGAATTATCCTGGTGTGCCCTCCTATAACGTTCTTCTTTGACTCATAAGAGTTCATATGCACACTCCTTACACTGGCTACAGAGTTTCTAATACTTTTTTGTGCACTTCTTGCATGGCCTAAAGAACCCAGAACAATTTAACAAAACTCACAGATAGATAATTTATATCATTTCCCTGCAGATGGAATATAACACATACATCTATAGCATAAATCCAGACAAACACAAATCAAATTCATATACAAACACCCACCACACAGGAATTTTTAAATAGTGAAATATGTTCTTCTGTATTAATATCAGAATGTCAATAACAATGTATGAGCTCAGATTGCAACTGAATCTTGTCTCTTCTCTCCTATCCTATCAACAACAACTAACTACTTTCAACAACCTCTATTGGGAATATGTTACAAATATTTATACAAGAGGGTCTCGAAGAGCTTTCCCTCCAAGCTACATTAGTGGTGTTTAATCACCATCAAAATGCCTATCCACTGAGGCAGATTACAATGAGTGGAAAATCTAGTCTAAATCAGATCTAGATCCTTCCTACTGTCAGCCATTTCAGGAGACCTTATCTATATCCTATGCGATGCATTACTTGGTTCTACTCAAGCCTCATAGAATGTACTTGCATTAATTACATTTAAAATTTAAAATTCGAGGGAAAAATGACAGGGTTGGCACCTCTCCCCTCCTTGAATGTGCACCAATGTGTTGAATAGATAGCGTGTTCTAAGGTGGATCGATGCTCCTACATCACACTCCATTGCTGTGAAAAATTCATGAGATCCTACTCATGATCTTCCCAACTCTATTGAAATCCTCCTGGATCCCAAAATTTCCCTTGGAGCTGTCCACCTGCTCCTTTGCTTTGTTGCTACTACTGTTTCCCCGCTACTCATGAAGTTCCTCCTCTGTTAAGCTTCCTCATGCTGACAACTTATTTTTTTGACCTCATCATCAACCTCCTTATCTCGTGTATCACCTCTTCCAGATGCTCTCTTGGTTGGCTTTCCTTGTGCAGTCTTCTCGGTTGCAACTCCTCATGTTGATCAAAGAGAAGATCAACTTGATCTCCCATGCCACCTTCATCTTATGTGGCACTAGCTTGCCACTCTGCTGTAGAATCCAATTTTGCAGACCCATCACTGAGTTGATACTCAGCTATCTCCTCTAACAAACTAACTCCAATCACCTCCTCTTGTTTTGGTTCAACCCCAGCTTCCTCCAACAGCTCCTCGTGCTGGTATGTTTCCTCTAGCATGTTTATCTCCTGGTAACCATCTTCTGGTTCTGGATTGTCCAACCATGGCGTGAGCATGTCATCTGGATGCTCTTCTTCTACTTGGGAAGAATTTGGTATCTGCTCCTTCTTCTTAACTATAGTCTCAGTAGGATGTCCTTCTGCTGCTGCATCTGCAACACATATGTTAGCCTCTCCTTGGATGCTTGGCAAGAATATTTTGATTCCTCCAATGATCAGAATACTCCTCTGATCCTCCTCCTCTATGATGGAATTATTTAACTTCTCATTATATTCATTCACATGGTCTTCAACCCCACATGAATCTTCATATGGATGAGTCCTTTATTTTGCCTCCGTTTCATCTGTCAACACCCCTTGATAACATGAACTCTCAGCTGAGATCATCTCTTCTCGCTTGCCCACCTAGAAAATTGGGGTTTCTTTTCTGTCATCTCGACAGTTTATGAGATCGATTGATCTCTTCTCATTTCCCACCTAGCAATCTACGAGATCTCTAAAAAATCTCTTTCCCTCATCATTGTGGTTTTCAACATGCCTCAACCACCTTTTTGACACCTTTTAATACCTTCTAGCCAACAACTTATGAATAGGCCACCTTGCTTTCCTTTTTAGAGGCCATTTGTATCTCCAATGTACCTTTTCCTCCTACTGCATATTCAATGCTATCTTCTCCATTTATACTCAGATTTCACTGAGCTCCTTGTCAACTTCTTATTTTATTTTCTATTGGTGGTCTTCTCTCCGACCATGCTCATGGCCTTCAGTAGCCATATTTATTTTTTCACCTCCAGCCCACCTGGATGTCTACCATTTGTTGAACACCTTGCAACAGTATTTATAGAGAATCACACTCTGTCTCCCTTCACCTATTGTCTATAGGAGAAATCAAGCTCTGACACTACTTGATGTACTGATACTATCTTCTCTCCCTTTTCCTATTGTCTGCAAAAAAAAAATCGGATTTGATACCACTTGGTCCAGGCCCCCCTCTTCCTCCCAGGGTTGTGCAACCTCTTGGTCTAGGATCATTCAATCACTTGAGTTGAATCTCTCTTTGGGACCCTACTGGCCCCACAAATTATTTTCCACAGGCCCCTTTTCTCTTAGGCACAGGTCCTTTGAGACTCACGGGCTCCTGCTAAGCCCATGTTCTTCTTCACGTGACCTTGAGTTATGACCTCAGGCCAGTCCTCTCCCCAACTCCGCGCTTCAGAGATTTTGTGAGTAGCTTTCTCCCTTTTTCCCAATCTCTGAATCGACGAATTTACTCGAGACTCGATCTACGGTCCATGTATCTCCCACAACCAACATATGTTATCTACTTCAAAATCCAACCTTTGGGTATCTTCCCACTTTTCTCTTCTCATTCTTCCGGAGTACCTTTCCTTCGAAATATGTGGATATCTTCCACATGAACTTCTGGATCCAACAATCCAAATTCACTTCCCTCTTTGTGACTTCGCGAATATTACCCTTTGCTCCACGCAAATGCTTAGGAATTTATTTCTCACGAACTCTCAGATCTACTGCCATGTACCTCCCAACAATCAACGTTCAGGATATACTCCAAGCTTCCGAGCTTTGACAACCTTGCACTCCGCTCAACTGAAAACTCCTAGAGGATGATTTCTTTAGACTTCCAAATCTCTCACCATCTATCCCTCCTTGATGATGGGTGGCCCCGCTTCACTTCGAGACTTCGAGACTTCACTACCCCATTCTCTTGTGCACTTACAAAGAATTAAGACCCATGCACTTTACCTAGATCCAACGCTTGTTGGTCCCTCGCACCCATATCCAATGGCTGAGATCTGTCCCTTGATGTGTTCCTATTGAGCTTGCACTTTCTCCCGAAATTGGGAAAATTGTCTAAGTATAAAAGGTTGCAGCCTTCGATGCTCCTCTTGCGAGCTCGACTGTTGGGTCTTGACAGTTCTTTTCCTCCTGAGATTTGGGACTTGAAATAATTATTCTTCTGCGCACTCCTTGTGCCTTCCATGTAGACTTCACTCAACTCTCCTCTGAGTCTTAACCTTGTGGTGTGCCCTCTTGGCAACCATTCTCCCATAACTTCGAATTAAAGTTCTCGTGCACTCCTAGTGCTTGACTGAGCCTTCAGACGACTTCAAACTTTTAACACTTTGTCTGAGTGTTGGCCTGGTGCACTCCTTTCACAAGTATTCCTCTAGTGTGTTCATCAAAGCTGTGAGTGTCCTCCTTTGACACTCCTCTTATCAAAACTCATAATAGAATTCATTTTGTGCACACTTTCACTTGCTCAATGCCCTCCTAGCATAGTTCTATAGCGTGTTCAACAACTATGTGCTACGCGTACTGTTCCGTAGACTTTGCTTCAAGGTATTCAACAACCTTGAGGTTCTGCTTTGAGTCTATGAATTATCATGGTGTGCCCTCCTAGAACGTTATTCTATGAATCGTAAGAGTTCATATGCACACTCATTGTGCTGGCTACAAAGATTCTAATACTATGTTGTGCACTCCTTGCACAGCCTAAAGAACCCAAAATAATTTAACAAAACTCATAGATAGAGAATTTATAACATTTCCCTGCAGATGGAATCTGACACACAGATCTATAGCATAAATCCATACAAACACAAATGACATTCATATACAAACACCCATGACATAGGAATTTGTAAACAAAAAAATCTATTATTTTGTATTAATATCAGAATGTCAATTACAATGTATGAGCTCGGACTGCAACTGAGTCTTGACTCTTCTCTCTTCTCCTATTAGCAACAACCGACTACTTTCAACAACCTCTACTGGGCATATGTTACAAAGATTTATACAAGAGGGGCTCGACGAGCTTTCCCTCCAAGCTACACTAGTGGTGTCTAATCACCATCAAACGCCTATCTACTGAGGCAAATTATAATGAGTGCAAAATCTAGTCCGGATCGGATCTATATCCTTCCTATTGTCAACCATTTAAGGCGACCTTATCTACAGCTTGTACGAAGGCATGACTTGTTTTTTCTCAAACCTCACAGCATGTACTTTCATTAATTACAGTTAAAATTTAAAATTTGAGGGAAAAACGAGAGGGTTGGTGCCTCTCCCCTCCTTGAATGTGCACCAATGTGCTAAATAGCTAGCGTGTAGTGAGGTGGAGTGATTATTTTGCATCATACTCCATTGCTGTGAAAATGTCATGAGCTCCATGTCAAGATCTTCCTAGCTCTGTTGAAATCCTTCTGGATCCCAAACTTTCCCTTGGAGTTGTCCACCTGCTCCTCTGCTTTGTTTTTGTTTTTGTTTCCCCGCTACTCGTGCAGGTCCTCCTTTGTTCAACTTCCTTCTACTGAAAGCTTCATTTGTTGACTTCATCATCAACATACTTATCTCCTGTATCACCTCTTCCATCTTCTCTGTTGGATAGCTTTCCTTATGCAATATTCTCAGTTGCAACTCCTCATGTTAATCAAAGGGTAGATCAACTTGATATCCCATGCTACCTTCATCTCCTGTTGCATTGGCTTGCCACTCTGCTGCAGACTTGAATTCTGAAGACCCATCACTAAGTTGTTTCTCAGCTATCTCCTCTAACAGACTAACTCCAGTCATCTCTTCTTATGTTGGTTCAACCACAGCTTCCTCCAACTACTCCTCATGCTGCTATGTTTCCTGTGGCATGGCTATCTCCTGGAATCCATCTTCTTCTTTTTAATTGTCCAACCAATCCTCCAGCATATTCAACTCCATCTCCCATGGAGTGAGCATGTCATATAGATTGTCTTCTTCTATTGGGGAAGACTTCAGTATCTGCTTCTTCTCCTTCTTAATGACAGTCTCATCTAGTTGTCCTTTTGTTGTTGCATTTGAAACACGTATGCTAGCCTCTCCTTGGCTTCTTGGTAGGAATATTTTGATTCCTCCAATGATCAAAATACTCCTTTGATCCTTCTCCTCTATGATGGAATTATTTAACTTCTCATCATCTTCATTCACATGGTCTGCAACTCCACATGAATCTTCATATGGACAAGGCCTTTCTTCTGCCTCCTTTTCATTTGTCAACACCCCTTGCAGAAATGAAATCTCAGCTAAACTCATCTCTTCTCCCTTGCCCACCTGGAAAATTGGGGTTTCTCCTCTTCCCTCCCAACAGTTTATGAGATCAACTGATCTTTTCTCATTTCCCACCTGGCAATCTATGATATCTCTGTCAGATATATTTCCCTCATCACTGAGGTTTTCAGCATGCCTCAACCATGTTTTTAACACCTATTGTTGCCTTCTGTCCAACAACTTCTGAATAGGCCTCATGACTTTCCTTTTTAGGGGCCATTCATATCTCTGACGTACCTTTGCCTCATGTTGCATCTTCAATGCTAGCTTCTCCATTTATTATTGGATTTCACTAAGCCCCTTGTCAATTTGTTCTTTTCTTTTTTGTTGGCAGTCTTCTCTTCGACCATGCTCATGGCCTTTAGTATCCATCTTTCTTATTTCACCTCCATCCCACCTGGTTGTCTACCATCTTCTTCACACCTTGCAACAGTATTTACAGAGCATCACACGTTGTCTCCCTTCGCCTCTTGTCTACAGGAGAAATCAAGCTCTGTCACTACTTGATGTAGTTAGACTATCTTCTCTCCCTTTTCTTGTTGTTTGTAAGAAAATGTTTGGCTCTGATACCACTTGGTGCAGGCCCCCCTCTTCCTCCCAGGGCTACATGACCTCCTGGTCTAGGATTGTTCAATCACTTGAGATGAATCGCTCTTCGAGACCCTGCTAGCCCCAAAAATTATTTTCCACATACCCCTTTTCTCCTAGGCGTGGTTCCTATGAGACCTATGGGCTCCTATTAAGCCATTTTCTTCTTCACGTGAGATCAAGCTACAACCTCGGGCCAGTCCTCTCTCTAACTCTGTGATTTAGATCTTTTGCAAGTAGATTTCTCCCTTTTTCTCGATCTTTGAATGGGCGAATTTACTCATGACCCGATCTACGGTCCATGTCTCTCCCACAACCAATGATTGTGATCTACTTCGTAATCCAACCTTTGGGTATCTTCCTACTCTGATATCCTCATTCTTTCGGAGTACCTTCCTCCAAAATATGTGGATCTCTTCCATGTTTCCTTCTCGATCCAATAGTCCTGATTCAATTCTCTCTTCGCAACTTCACAAAGATTACTCTTTTCTGCATGCAAATTCTTCCGAAGTTCTTTCTTATGAACTCTCGAATCTATTGCCACGTCTCTCCCGATGATCAACGTTTAGGATCTACTTCGGGCTTCGTATATTTGTCAACCTTTCACTTCTCTTAACTAAAAACTCCTAGAGGATGATTTTTCTAGACTTCCAGATCTCTCGCCAGCTTTCCCTCCTTGACGATGGGCAACCCCGCTTCACTTCGGAACTTCGGTACTTCACTACCCCATTCTCCTCTATACTTACAAATAATTAAGACCCGTGCACTTTACTTGGATCCAATGCTTATTGGTCCCTAGCACCCAGATCCAACAGTTGGGATCTATCCCTCCATGCATTCCTCCTGAGCTTGCACTTTCTCATGAAATTGGGAAAATTGTCAAAGTATCAAAGGTTGTGGCCTTCGATGCTCCTCCTCCAAGCTCGACTGTTGGGTCTCGATGATGATTTTCCTCCTGAGATTTGGGACTTAAAATAATTCCATTTATGCACCTTATGTGCAGACTTGCACTCAACTCTCCTCCGAGTATTAACCTTGTGGTGTGCCCTCTTGGAAACCTTTCTCCCAGAACTTTGAATTAAAGTTTTTGTGCACTCCTTGTGCTTGACTAAACCTTTAGACGACTTCAAAATTTTAACACTTTGTCTAAGTGTTGACTCGATGCACTTCTTGCACAAGTCTTCCTCCAAAGTGTTCATCAACTCTGTGAGTGTCCTTCTTTGACACTCCTCTTCTCAAAACTCTTAATAGAATTCCTTTTGTGCACACTTGCACCTGCTCAATGCCCTCCTGGAAAAGTTCTACAGAGTATTCAACAACTCTGTTATACGCTTACTACTACGCACACTTTCCTCCAAGGTATTCAACAACCTTGAGGTTCCTCTCTGAGTCTGTGAATTACCCTGGTGTGCCCTCCTGGCACGTTCTTCTCTAACTTGTAAGAGTTCATATGCACACTCCTTGCACTAGCTACAGAGTTTCTAATACTCTGTTGTGCACTCCTTGCACAACCTAAAGAACCCAGAACAATTTAACAATCTCATAGATAGAGAATTTATATCCTTTCCCTACAGATGGAATCTAACACATACATCTACAACATAAATCCATACAAACACAAATGAAATTCATATACAAACACCCACCACACAGGAATTTGTAAACAACGAAATTTATTCTTTTGTATTAATATCAAAATGTCAATTACAATGTATGAGCTTGGACTACAATTGAGTATCGTCTCTTCTCTCCTCTCCTATCAACAACAACCAACTACTTTCAACAACCTCTATTGGGCATATGTTACAAATATTTATACAAGAGGGGCTCGACGAGATTTCCATCCAAGCTACACTAGTGGTGTCTAATCACCATCAAAACGCCTATCTACTAAGGTACATTACAATGAGTGGAAAATCTAGTCTAAATCAGATCTAGATCCTTCCTACCATAAACCATTTAAGGAAACCTTATCTACATCATGTGCAAAGGAATGACTTGGTTCTGCTCAAGCCTCGTAGCATGTAATTGCATTAATTACATTTAAATTTAAAATTTGAGGGAAAAACAAGAGGGTTTGTGCCTCTCCCCTCCTTGAATGCGCACCAATGTGATGAATAGTTGGCTTGTGCTAAGGTGGAGCAATGCTCCTGCATCATTCCAACTTCATATTGTTGTTGATGATGATTTTATTCCAGCTTCATGCTATTGATGTTGATATTCAAGCTTCATGTTGTTGATGATGATGATGTTATTCCATCTTTGTGTTGTTGATGTTGATGTTCCAACTTCATTTTGTTGATGATGATGATGTTATTCCAGCTTCATGTTGTTGATGTTGATGTTATAGCTTCATGTTGTTGATGATGATGATGTTAATCCATCTCTGTGTTGCATATGATGATGACGATGTTCAGTTTATACTGATGTTGATGATGATAAAAACTTTTGATGACCTATAGATATGACCAATAATGTGCTCGATGTTGATGACGATGTCTCATCCTCTTGATGATGTATTGAGTCTAGTTAGTTTCTATTAATGTTGTCAATAGAATACCCTTCTTGTTAAGGGGGAGTGTTGAAATATTGTAACTTTGAAGAATATTTTATCTGAGAGAGAGTTGAATACTACTATTATATTATATTTAATTAGGCCCTATTGTTCCTTAGAAAAATTCGGTCGTATTGTGTCTTGAAAGTTAAATGTAAATTAAGAGGGTAAAGTGACAGGTCGGCCCAGACCTAATTATAGGCTAGTTAGACCACTAGTTATAAGAGAGGCCAGTGCCTCATTTGGACACACTCACCATCTAGCTCTGCAGTGTGCAAGTCTTGGAGGATAAGTTGTTGCAACTGGAGGTGACATCAAGGACGGTTTTGGTCTATCTCTTGGTATTTCTTGGTTAAGTGGTGTGTTGTTCTTCCCAATTTTCTCCCCCATGAGGGTTTCCCTGGATAATATGTGTGTCTCTATTGTTTCTATGATTGCCTCTCTTTTAGTGATCTTATTTATACAAATAATGTGATAAATTATTGTAATAATAAAGAAGAACCATTTATATGTGTGAATATTCTATGCTTCTTATGTAAGGACTACTGGTAACTCTCCCTACTTTCCCCTATATTACAACAAACATACTAAGAGAGAGTGGAATTCCCATTTGTTCCGAAGGTATTGAACTGGAAATGATAAGAACATGGTCAAAAGATGCATCACTCCCCAAAAGAAGAGTGGTATTGCTCAAATATTTCATCGTCGATGTCACTTCCTTAGACTTATCACTCTTCAAGAGAAGAGTGGGATCGACCGAAGATTGCATCATCACAACCACTTCCTCAATCACTAGTTGAATAGGATGTGAGACAACATGGTCAAGAGACACATAAACCCCCAAAACAAGAGTGGTTTTGGTCGAATATTTCAATGGCACAAACACTTCATCAACCAAATATTTATTAGATTGTTGGGAAACCGAAGACGACTCAAAACTAGAAGGACCATCACACAAGGACAACACATCTCGTACCAAAGAAATAGAAAGGAACAAATGAGTTATGTGATCTCCTTTGCAAAGTATACAAAGGAAATTGGGCTTATTTCCTATACATATAGGCTTCTCAATCATATCAATTCCCCCAGCATGACTCTCAGTGGTCGATGACATGTTCCCAACATTACTTGCAAAGACTAGTAGTTGATCCCCACAATGACTTGCAGAGGTTGGTGATGTTTTTCCAGTATGACTAGCAATGACTAGAATTGTGCCCCCAACACAACTTGTAACAATTGGTTTCTTTCCCCCAGCATGATTCGTAGTGGCTGGTTTCTTGTCTTCAATATGAATCGCAGAGGTTGTTGACGAATCCGCAACATGACCAACAGAGGTTGGTTTCATGAAAGGTTGTGAAGGTATCATCCCATAAGGAAATACTTGTGAAGAAAAAGTGATATGATACATATTACCCATGTGAGGATATACATTTCCCATATACGAAGGAACTCCATGTCCAGAGTTTCCCGAATTAGAAAATTGATTCCACCCAAATGTAATACCGAAGGTTGGAGGTGGATTTTCCATAATAAAGGAATTCATGGGAAAAGGCATTATGGACGAAGGATATATGAACGATATATGTGAAGTAGAAATACAACCCATTTGTCCATTCCATCCTTGAAAATTACAACTAGGATTGGGTCCTATCATAGGAAATGATTGAGGGATATGACCCCCACCAAATAGGAAAGGATTAAAAGGAGGTGATGTGACCCCCGACCCAAAACTGGAATTGACGTTAGATGTTGGAATGGAGGACGACATGTGTGAAGTCATATTTGACATACCAAAAGAAAAAGTATTAGAGGCTAGAGGCATTGACTAAGAATTATAAGTAGGTATCCCCGTCGAAAAGGTGTCAGTGGGAACAAATATCGATGATGATGAAGTCATACCATTCGAAAATATAAAAGGATTTGTCCCCATGGACTGAGTTAATCTCATGGACTAGGAAGCACTAACTGAGGGATTCCCTGGAATCCAAGTAACCAATGATGAGGGATTCATGGGGACTCCACTAACTATAGTGAAGGTTGGAGTCGAATCAATACTCACAATGGGATGATCATGAGCCTAAGTGGCAGAGATGTGTGTACCATGCTTATTAATTCTATTCCTTGTGGTATTTGATTCAAGATCCAACGAGATGGGCAGGGAGGCTGGTCATAACTCGTGAAGCAATGAAAAATCCTAGGGTGAACTAATATAAAAATAGCACACTCCTAAATAAAACTAGAATCCAAATGCACGTAAACAAGAGAGGATGGTTGAAAATCAGTCTCTCGAACTAAAGAAGGTATACCTCTCCCAGGAGGGGATTGAGACTCCCAAATGATAGAGTGTATGTAACATAATTAGTTATAAGGAACCTCATGGGCTTCACAATGCAATCGTTCATACCCATCCAAAGATAATATCATCCATAAATTATGTGTGTTTTATGATCTCTATCTGACTCAGGGTACCTACAAAATAACCCCTGCAAGCAACCTATGTGGATACCTAGGTCAAGAAACTAAGGTCACCATGATATAACCAATGCTTGGGCGAACAATCGCAGGTCAGGTCCATCGTATGGGCAAGGTAGCTAATACTGAATCTCAAGAAGCACCAAGGTACCCCAAGAACCCCCATATATGAATAGAACCCCAGAAATATCTATGATGTTAGGAAGGTATTGGAGGGTTATCTCTGCAACAAACTTCGCATGATTTTGTGACTATCTCTAGTTTTAGTGGAGTCTCATAGGGACACCAATTATAAAATGGGTTTCACCACTCCCTAGACAAACACATATGTTGAATTTTGTAGCCTTGGATAAATTTACTCACAAAATCCTATTCCAAGGCCCTAAATCCTAAACTTGTTTGTGTACCCTAAAAAATCAAATGTTTCTAATCAATTTTAATTATTGAGCATTAGTTTTAGTGGCTTCTATTTACTCAAGAGGTATGGTCATGAAACTAATGGTGTTATGACTCAGCATAAAAATAAGCACTTGTGAAAACATTGCTAAGTATTAGTCTTGTTTTTCAAAATAAATGGTATGCCTCTAAACGTTGTTGAAATACATCTTATTTCAGTATAACACTTAGACTAAATTAGATTTCATCCTCCTACAGAGTTCCAACAACCATACAACTATACTTTATGGGAAGAAACACTATCAGACATGTTCTGAAATAAAATAGAAACAAAAATAACTCTTTTATCAGTAGACAATAACTCTCATTTGGCACAAAAATGTGAGCATAACCACTTGAAAAAATACACAGAAAATTTCGACAGATTTGAGGAGAAAGAATGTTTTATTCAACTCTAGGAAAATCGGAACCATTACACCAGCAAATAACATCAGCATAAAATACAGTTTTTCTCTACTTTTAGCAAGTTACAGCTCTATACAAACAGTCCCAGACTATGTCTAAGGTAGACATCCATGAATGCATGACCTGTACGGCCCAGGATATCCAACAATACTCCACAAATAGTCAACAATCTACATAGAAATTCATGCTAAAAGGAAACTGTATGGAATAGAAAGAAAAATTGAACAAATATGCATTGAAAATTGTGCCAACATGTTGTATACTTACAACAACAATTTGCATGCCCCTTCTTTGTTGTACAGAAAACTTACACAGTTGTATAACCCCTTCTGTTGTTGTACAGACTGTAATAAAAGTTGCAAATTCTCTTGGGTTCTGTGTCAATCCCTCTCCTAGGGATGCATGCCAAACCCTCTTTGTTGTATCTCTTCCTCTCAACAAACACTCTTCCTTTCGAATCATGCCTCTTCACCTTCCTTCTCACTCTCCTCAAAATTTGTGCCCTCCTTCTCCTCATGAGTTTACTTTTATTAAAATTTTAAATGTAACTGCCCTAATCCTTGGTCTTCCAATGAGATTTAAGGTCAATATTAGATCTTTCCCTCATGAGATCAACAGTCATGACTTAATCATTCATTGAGGCGACTTAAGTCACTAAAGTGACACATTACATCATAAAGTCACTTTTACATTAAAAAATTAAAAGACCCAACTTTATAAAATCACTTTATAAATTTACTTTATAAAAATGTATTATAAATTCATTAGGGAGAAAGTGTGCTTGGTCACTTTTGCATGTTGAGTGCCACCAATGCATAAGTACCTCCGAGCTACCAAATTTTAACACTCCCTCTTAGTGAGAGATGTACTTCTGATATCACCTCCAGAATCTGTCTCCATCTCATCAGCTGCCATAGCTGCTCCATATGTACTAGAAGTCTTTGCTCCCTCTGAACAGGAAGCCACTATTCCCACTACACTAGAAGCCTCTATTGCTACCTTTGTTGTACCACAAAATGAAGACATGCTCCTGGGATACTTCTCACTCTCCTGAGAATTCATCTATGTCGACTCATGCTTGTTGAGTCCTCTGAGAGTCCCAGAAGAAGAATGAGTCCCCGATATCATCTCTCTCTCTCTCTCTCTCTCTCTCTCTCTCTCTCTCTCTCTCTCGTGCTACTTTCCCACTCTCCAACATAGAATATGAGTCTAGAAATCCACTGGACCCCAACACATGTCAACCCAACAACCTGTATAGGCCCTCATACCCAACACCAAGCATCATTGTTGTGTCTCTTATTGCACCCATAGGATATAAACACACATCTCCATCATACATGACAACTCCAAATCCACTCTCATCCAAACATGACACTGAGATCAAATTAACAGTCAACTCTAGAATATATTATAACTTGGAAACCTACAGAAAACCTCGTGACTCTAGTTGGAATCTAACTCTTCCAACCCCCTTTACTACAATATTTGGGTTGGTACCAACACCCACACAATAGTCAGAATCTGTTTATGAAAGACTCGGGAACACTAACCTCATCCTTGTCATATGTAGGGAAGCTCCACTATCCATGTACCACACTTCAATGTCCTCGAACACTAGGAACCCACTTCCCATGGGACCAGTCATGAGAGAGAACTCCCTCTCATATATCTCAGTAAACTCTGGAATCTTTGTTGAAGCTAACACCTTTGGTTCTAGCTTCTTCTTCTTCTTCTTCGGACATTGACTAGCGTAGTGGCCATTCTTGTGACATGCAAAGCATCTCACCTTGATCACATCCTTCTTCTTTTCATTTCTCTTTCCCACAAGAGAAATGTTCTCGTCGTCTGCACAATTCACTTTCCTCTCCTGAGACCCCTCCTGAATCTCCTCCTATGTAAAATCATACCACAATCTTCTCCAGTCATGGAGCTTCTCTCTCCCAACCATGCACTTCATGAAAACCTCCCACTCCTTGGTGAAGCCTTTGAGCGCTATCTGCACCAACTCTGAGTCAGGATTGACTTCTCCAGTAGTTCTCAACTCGTCCTTCATCTATGTAACCTAGGTGAGGTAGGTGGCCACACTCTCTCCTTTGGACATCCTAGCACCATGGAGCTTGTCACGGAGATCCATTTTTTTATTCTCGTTCTTTGCCTCATACAAACTTTTCAGTGCATCCCACATCTCTTTGGTTGTCTTATTTTCATCCAAGTGGGGAATAAGGTGGTCTTTCACCCCATCCAAGATGATTCTTTGATTCTTGGATTCCTTCACCTCATGAACATCAATATCTATGGGATCTTAAGCAAGTACACACATGATGGTGCTCGCAAACAACAATAATTTGTTCTCCTTGAGAACACTATTGATTCTAACCTTCCATTGTAGGTAGTTGGAGATCCCCACCAACCTATATTCAAACCTGAAGTTGGAAGTCATCTTTGTCCTCTTGACAAAGAACCTCTTCTCCCTTATTTAAGCTAATGCTCCAACAAATAACTTGATGTCTCAAGTTCCAAAGCTGGCCACTAAACTTCAGAGCACCTGCTATGATACATGTTGAAATACATCTTATTTTAGTATAACACTTAAACTAAATTAGATTTCAATCTCCTAGAAAGTTCCAACTGCCATACAACTGTACTTTATGGACAGAAACACTATTAGACAAGTTCTGAAATAAAATAGTAGTGGAAATAACTCTTTTTTCAGCAGACAATAACTCTCATTTGGAAAAAAAATATCAACATAACCAATTGAAAAAATACACAGAAAATTTGAACATATTTTAGGAGAAAGTATGTTTTATTCAACTATAGGAAAATCAGAATCATTACACCAGCAAATAGCATCAACATAAAATACATTATTTCTCTACTTTTAGTGAGTTACAACTCTATACAAACAGTCACATATTGTGTCTAGGGTAGACAACCATGATTGTATGGCATGTATGTCCCATGACAACCAACAATCCTCCATAAACAATCAACAATCTGCATAGAAATTCGTGACAAAAGGAAATTATACAAAACAAAATAAAAACTCAGCAAATATGCATTGAAAGTCGTGCAACATGTTGGATACTTACAACATCGATTTCCATACCCCTTATTTGTTGTATGACCATCTTACATATTTGTACGACTCCTTTTGTTGTTATTGTATAGACTATAATAAAGGTTGCAAATGCTCTTGGGTTGCATGCCAATCCCTCTCCTAGGGATGTGTGTCAAACCCTCTTTGTTGTAGCTCTTCATCTCAAAAAAATCTCTTCCTTGGGAATTGTGCCTCTTCACCTTCTCTCTCACTCTCCTCAAAATGTGCACCCTCCTTCTCCTCACGAGACTCCTTTTATTAAAATTTGAAATGTAATTTCCCTAACCCTTGGTCTTCCAATGAGATTAATGGTCAAGATTAGATCTTTCCCTCATGATATCAACGGTCATGACTGAATCATTCGTTGAGGTCACTTAAGTCACTAAAGTGACCCATAACATCATAAAGTCACTTTTACATTAAAAAATTAAAAGACCCAACTTTATAAAATCACTTTATAAATTTATTTATAAAAAATGTATTATAAAGTCACTAGGGAGAAAGTGTGCTCGGTCACTTCCACATGTTGAGCGCCGCTAATGCGTAAGTACCTTCGAGCAACCAAATTTTAACAAATGTTGTGCACAATATGCAATCTATTTCAGTGACAATGACAATGCAATCTTTCCTACAATTCCAAGATTAATGCAATTTGGAAAAAAGTGCAAATTCTTCAATTAAAAAGAATTTTTTTTGTATTTTCAATATAAGAAAATGAAAATGAAAAATTGAACTAATAACCTATCATACATTCCCTACTGCAATCAGAGGAAGATAAGCCAAGGAGGACACCAAGAATTTACTACTCAGACCTAGATGCAAGGACTAAAAATGAGAAAAATGACACGAAACAAGTTTTCCAAAAGTTCAACAATAACACAACTTCCTATCACTCTACAAGCACACAACAGATAGAATAGAGACCCAAGAATACTCAGAAACACTCATAATCCACCCATAAAACACCAAACGGAGCCTAAAAGGATTAGAAAAACGTGTATGCAATTGTTCAGGGAAGATATGTGTATGTACGCGCCCTAGACATAAACCGCCCGCATATGTACGTGATTTTTCATGGAAAACCCATGTATGCCAAGAAAGACACTAATTGGTTAAGGATTCAGCCAAGCAACTTAGAAATACAACAACGTACAGGTTGTTAAGCTACAACGGACACAAAAACTCATAAAAATAGAGAGAAATAAAAGAGAAAAATCACCAACAAAAACCAAAAAGGAGAAGTCCCCAATGGAGTCGCCAATTTTGTTACGAGGAAAACCTCTATGGTTTGGGGTAGGAAAAAAACATATATAATAACACCAAGAAAAAAACTCAAATCTCAAGTATGTTATATAAAAGGGAATTCCAACAAAAGAAAGGATAGAATCTTACATCTTTCGGATGTTCGTAGGACACCATCATTGATCTCACAATCCAATGCTTGATATCTACAACTTGTCCTCAACATCCAAGATACACAAGTATATGGAAAATTTATAAAGTGTCAGCACATAAACTAGCATAATCCATTAACATGTATGGAAAATGTACCCATGGAAAATAACATAAACATTTGCAACATATAATTGGATGAGAAAAGAGTATTTATATTGATATAATCAGTAGGAGTATAAAGGTGACAACTTCATGTATCAACACCTCATCAAAACCAGAAAAACAAGTCCCTCCACCTGAGCCTTCACCACTTCAATCCTCCACAAGGAAATCTCACAAGATCTAGGAGTAATTGGGTTCCTCCTTCACAAGATAGGGATATCTTAGGGAATGAACATAAGGAGAGTCCAGACTTAAAGGACTGATGGATGCAGATGCAATATGAGGCGAAATTTCTCCCGTGTGTATTGTTCTCAACTTTTTTCGTTTTCAAGGCTTGTATATGGCTCAATTTGTAGCCTCCAAATGGAATTGAAGGGTCGAATCAGACCTTTTCTAGCATATGAAATGCTAAGGATCATGGATCCTATGACTTGGCATGGAAAATCTGGAATATTTTTAATTTTGAGCACAAAACCTGATGTATGCGGTTTGTAATGGAGAAACTTGCGTATACGCAAGTTGTACAATTGTAGCCCACGTATATGCACATTTTTTTGAATTTTTTACTTTTGACTGAGCAAAATGGGGAAATTGAGTCTGCAGAGGGAAAGAGAAGGCCATCAAAGCATGATGCATATAGTGTGGAAAAAATTGTTATATCAATATGCTTCTTCTCTTTGATGGTTGAAAGTGATGGTGAAATGGACCCAAAAGTTAAATGGGAATTTTGGCATCACTTCGTTACTCTCGGTGGTCCTATGATATGGAATGGGGAAAACCTCTCTAATTTATAGGAAAAATCTTGGTTATCTTTGATAAGGGTCAAAATAATAAAATATAAGTATTTGACCAAATCAAGTTTAACCATTAATTTTGAATTTTACCTTTTATTAATAAAATAAAGAGGAAAAAATCATAAAAGTATTTTATAACTTTAACTATAGATAATTAACATTAGGAAAAGTGGTTTCCTAAGTTATTTTATGGGAAAATGGTGTTAAAGTGGGTGTAAAAATTGGATACATGCACTATTGATGGTGTATTTAGGTAATCCTAGCAACTTGGTCTAGGTGAGAAATATTATGGTGATAACAAAAGGTACCCCAAACCCTTCTTGGTCAACCTACATTCCCTCCACAAGGGAAAGTGTACACACAAAAAACTGCTCCCAATCCCCATAATTAGAATATGAAGAACAATCATAATCCAGAAAACCAAGGGAATTAAAACCCTTAACGTAATACCAAGGTTAGGGGAAATCAACCCACCACAACCCAAGGTCAAGTTAACAATCCCCAACCCAAGCAAGGGAATAATAAAAACTTGTGTACTAATAAACCTTGTTCCATTTGTGGTTCCTATGGACATTATACCCACAAATTCCCCTTGTTACCTAAGATGTTTCATATGTGGGAAGCAGTTGATACTGCAAAATGTTCTAATAATGAACCTACCCTACCATCCTTGTCGCAACTAGATGGATTGAGAAACTCTTTTCCATCACAAAATTTTGTGTCCACCATGGAGGCCACTTCTTCCATACCACATCCCTCTTCCACCACTCATGGGGATCAGAATTATCAGATATTATACTTATATTCATTTGATGTCAATATTACCACTCAATCTCATCATTAGGCCTTACTCCCTGATGCACAACCTATTGAGTCTTCCAATTCCCCTCCTCCCAATAATG
>WSFP011377656.1:0-30126 GCA_009831015.1 Picea engelmannii | reverse complement strand
TTAACCCCCTCTTTTTGAAAGGAGGTGATTGGGAAACCAATCTTGGAGAATCCCTTTATGAACCTTCTATAGTATCCTGCTAGACCCATAAAGGATCTAATATCATATACATCCTTTGGGGTAGGCCAATCCATAATGGATTTAATCTTTTCAGGATCAACTGGCACTCCTTCTTCAAAAATAACATGGCCTAAGTAATGGACCTATTTCTGGAAAAAGTCACACTTACTAAACTCAGCATAGAGTTGATGTTCTTTTAGTACTTGAAGCACCAGGTTGAGATGTTCTTCATGCTCTTCCCTACTCTTAGAGTAGATTAGGATGTCATCAATGAAAACCAACACAAATATATCCAATAATTTACTAAGTACATTATTCATTAAACACATAAAAGTGGTTGGCACATTGGTAAGCCCAAATGGCACCACCACAAATTCATAGTGACCATATCTTGTCCTAAAGGTTGTTTTGTAGATGTCTTGATCCTTAATTTGGACTTGATGTTATCCAGACCTCGAGTCAATCTTGGAGAATCACCCCTTAATTGGTCAAACAAGTCATCGAACCTTGGCAAGGGATACTTATTCTTAATGGCCATCTTCTTGAGTTGTCTATAGTCTATTCACAACATGAGGGTGCCATCCTTTTTTTTCACAAACGGGGCTGGTGCTCCCCATGGGGACACACTATGCCAAATGTAGCCTTTGTCCAACATCTCCTTTAGTTGTAATTTGAGTTAAAGTAGCTCTGGTGTACTCATTATATAGGGTGTTCTAGACATTGGCACCTCTCTTGGTACAAGTTCTATTGAGAAGTCAATATCACTTTTTTGGAGACAAACTTAGTACTTCTTTTGGAAACACATTTTTATACTCTCTTAATATGGGATGGTCCTTTAGGCTTGGTTTATTGGCCTCAACGGAGTTCAACACTTGTATTGCATAGAAAGAACATCTTTTTTTGCAATACTTCTTCACTTGAAGGGTTGATATTTGTCTCACTGAGACAGGCTTTTGAATTCCTTGTAGGGTTATTTTTCTCCCTTCTGCATCTTCACACTCCAAATTTTTAATGTAACAATCCAACTTGGTTTTATGGGAAGACAACCAGTCCATGCCAATCAGTAGGTCATAAGATCCTAGAGGGAATATGTTTAAGGTGGCTTGGGTGGGTATTCCATTCATAATGAATTGGCATGCTGGTATGACCTTTGTTACCTTTCTTTTGGTTCCAGTGGCTAGTTGTACCAGCCATGATTTAGCATATTTTACTTGCTACAATTTACATTTCTCAACTGTTTGAGAGGAAACATAACTCATATTAGAAACAAGGTCAATTAAAATGGAAACTAGTTGGTTGGCAATCATACCTTCCATCTCCACCACTGAATCCTGGTGTTCAGTAGGCCTATTATCCAAGGCTGCATAGATTTGTGGCATGATCCTAGCTGCATCATTGACTTTGGTAGCCTCTTGGAAATTTTAGACCATCCTATTGTTTTTTTTCCTATGTGGACAGTCCCTCAGCAGGTGTTCTTATCCACAACCCCAACATTTCAAGGGTTCTCTCTTTCTGTTATCAGTATTACTCGGGGCTGCTCCAAAGGGTTTATTACCACTCTGCGATGGAAAATTATATTGATATACACTTATAGTAGGAAGGCTCATCTTAGAACCTTTCCCATGGTTCATAAATATTGAGGTTTTAAACCCCTTCTTCTTCCATCCTGAATTAATTTTCTTCTTCCATTCCTCATGAGGTCATGTCTTATCTTTGAATTTCTCATAGAAATACCTTGCCTTTCGGATAGTATCTTCTAAGGTCTTGGATTCATCAAATTCAATTATGTCCTAGTAGGAATGAGGAAAACGACTAATGAATTGTTGCTAATTTACATTTTCATCCTTTATGTAGGGCACATACCTCATCAACTCAAGAAATGTGTTGATATATTCATCTATTGTGAGTTGTCCTAGCTTGAGTTCATAGAACTCCTTGGCCTTCCCATCAAAGTACTTCTCTAACAGATACTTCTTCTTGAATTATTTCTCAAATTGTTTCCATGACAAATCCTTCTCATGGATTCATTTCACATTCCTAAGGTCATCCCACCAAATGGAGGCCTTTCCATTCAAGTTGAAAAAAGTTATTCGAGCCTTTAAGTTTTTAGAGTAGTCATGGACTCTGAAGTAATTCTTTAATCCTAGTAGCCAAACTTCTACTTCTTCCCCCTTTTTAATTTCTCCATCAAAAGTGGGTGGTTTGGATTTCTTAAATTCTTGAGGGTCATGGCTCTTGGAATGTTTCCTCTTCTTTCCTTTCCTCTGGGAATGTGAACGAGTTTTGCTACTAGAAGATCCCTTGGAGCTATCAGTTTCCTCACCAAAGGATTCTTCCATTGAAAGTCTCTTGGTTCCATGTTGGGACTTCTTTGAGGTGCTCCTCCTAATGTGGCCACTTTCAGGTCCATGCTTTTTTATCTCAGGTGGACTTGGAGTTTTCTTAGTATGATGTATGTTCATGTGATTGGTTGTTGGTCCATGTTGTAGCTTTCTTTGTATATCTGATAGGATTTGCAGTAAGACTACATTAATTTCAATCTACTTTTCTTGTTCTTTTATCAGCCTTTCATTGTTAGCCTTGCAGATATGTAAATCTTACATGAGGATTCTTACAGTTTCATCCAAATCTAAAGGAGTTTACACTGCCCTCCTCTCATCAGATTCTTCCTCTCTATTGTGGGAGCTTTGCCCCAATTCATGGTGTGTTACCATCATGTACGTTGTATTTTTCCTATTGTCCACGGACCGCTTGAGTGTTGATAAAACATTCTCTCTTAGTTAATTACCTACTACTTTAGGAACAACACATACAATTTATAAATGACATCAGCTTCTTTATTTGGAACACTAACAATACACAGTTTAGACTCTCAAAACATATAACAACAGCAGAAAGTTTCATTCCTCTCTTCAGAAGTGGTTTAAATAGGTTTCTTATGAAAGGGTAAGGTAGGGTGTTACCCTTAAAAGTTCTCTAACAATATTTTAAGTGACTCGTTCATGAGCCCAAGCAGGCCAAGTGTTGTACCCTGGATTTGATACCAATTTGTAACACACCCAAACCCTAAGTACCATTTCTAGGGATGGGGAATAAAAAATTTACTTACTTTAACTGTCTCGAATCCTTGGTTTGAGGTCTTCATCCTCTTCTACTCACCCATAGCTTTCTAATGATTGCTACCAGGCTCAAATCCGAGCTCTGGATTGCAAGTTATGTCTTCCCGAATCTCTTTGGTTGTTATTAATCGAGGGCCACGTGGGTCCATCTCGTTTGTACCGTCTCCAAATTCCTACATCCATGGTGGAATTCCATCCACCGTCCAACCCAATGGTGAGACTCTATCCTCATTGAACACATAATCTATAAATTCGGCGTTCGGTGATTCGACATTGTACGCCCCTTTTTCCTTCTACGCGTCTATCCTCCGAAGTCCCGAAATCATGAACTCCCAAAGGCTCCATGACACCTTACCACATGGATTTGGCCTTTGGCCCTTTTGACTTATCTATGATACTACACCCCAAACCTCCAGAGTTCCAAAGTACCAGACTCCCGAAGGGTCCATGAAACCTTGCCATGTGGTGGTGTATTAAATGTTGAGGTAAGGGAAAGTGGGTCACGAGCACTTAACAGGTCAAATATATATAATGGGGACTTCATTGTATGATTTACTTATTACTCCTGAACTAGTCAGTGTCGGGTTGACCATGGCCTAGATCTAACGATCAGGGGGATCTCGAGTGATCCTTGGATCAACGGTCCTCGTCGCTTTGCGACTTTTGCATTCGGGAGTTTATCCATGTAGTTTTTTTTTATTCCCATAATGGTCAGCGTCGATATGACCACGGTGTAGGTCCAGTAGATGACATTTGGAGGAGGATACAGGTGACACATGGACCAAACAATTGGTGACACATGTCAGGGTCGATATGAACCCTAAGACCTATGAAATTCACAAATTAGGGTGACACGTGGCACCCCTACTATGGGTCTACATTACCCTTCATGACGTCGGCTTGCCATGTCACTCCGGCCTTCGGCACTTCGGTGATATTATTGTTCATCAGCATGTCGAATCTCCTAGAGAGGGCCTTTGTTGGAGTGATTTACACTAGTCGATCGGACGGTGTAGGAGAATCCCAAAGGATCTATAGATCCACGACTCACGTTAATTCACAACTCCAAAGTTCAGGGGTTTTGGTGTTACGACACCTCTATTTTGTCGGAGCGGTCAACGTTGGGTTGACCATGGCTTAGATCCAATGGTTAGGGAAGTTTCTAAGTGGCCTCAGATCTATAGGTTGCATTTCTTAACGAGTTCGGTGTTTGGGGATTTTGGTGCTTGTGAATTTATAGCATCCCAGACCTCTAAACTCCCCAAGTTTTGAAGCTAGTAAAAGGATTAGCTTCTTTCGAACTAGCGCAGGGTTCCCAAAATTTGGTCGTATGGGTCCTCCAAAAATTCTTGTGGGATACATGCTTAACTCTTAGTCATGAATTGGTTAAGGTCGTGGGCATGAGCCCTCGGTCACACAGGTGAAGGGTCTGATGGAGGCACCCTCCTTCCATGGAATTTGAACTTAGTATTCCCGCGAAGGTAAATTCAAGAGGTCGATAGGACTTAAGCATTCCAGTTAACCCTAGCCCGAATCTCTTGCATAACCATGTTCCATAACCCTCTAGCAGCTAAGATGAGGCAACCAGAAGACCATTCAAAAGCATGAAATTCATAAAAATACAATGAACATTTATACCTTAATCATTCAATATAGAATTTAGTCATGGACGTGTATATTCAATCATCATTTCCATTCTAGTACACAGATTATGAAAATACTTATCATAAATCAAAATCATGAAGTGATTGTTGAAAGGGGTGCCTATTTCCACTCAACCATAGGCACAACCACTACTGAACAGATTTACCATTGGCCACCCCCTAGTTATACCACAATGCTTTAAGAGGTATTCTTTCTTCTTGCTCAGCGACATTCATGGACGGAGGTTACTCTCCTCCTCCCATAGGAACTTAGCACATGATTTCCTCTATACCAAGTAAGAGGGTCTACAATGAGTACTCCCACAGTCACTCGCCAACTTCATTTAGCAGCTTGGACTGAAAAATGTTACCAACAGCTTCCTGTGCACAGAACGTGCTTGTTTCTCAGTTATCTCTCGAACTAGAGAGTTGCAAGCACTCTTTTCTCTTCTGGAGATTGGTCTCTCCACTTTGCTTCCTCGCAGATTTTTCTCTTCCCACCAAATTACTTCCTCAGCACAATTGCGTGGGTATGAATCCTCAGCTCGTGGTTAGGTTTGGAAGCCTTGCAAATGGGTACTCTGCCCCATCTCCTCATTAACTCTTGAGGAGGGGTTTTTCAACTACCAACCTGACTGGTAATTCATTTCTAGGTCAGAGGAATGTTCTAGGCCTGAGAAATTAAATCCAGTAAGGTATTGGTTTGGTAGGGGTCATCTCAACCATTTTTGGTTCCCCTCACCATCTCTCTCATAACATCATGGTCTATCTTGGCAACCCCCTCCTCATCAGTTATGCAACACTATCCATTTCATTCAATAATAGAAAATGGATATATATTTACATTACCTTTTATAATAAAAATCTTCATCAATCCCAATGTCCACACATATTTAGTCATCCCATAGTCTATAGGCAAGTCGTAGTTATATTTACAAGATGGGGGAAACATGGGTATTACAGCCATGGAATAACACTATGTTATGGTGTATAGATGACTCTTTCGGTGATCACATGTATAGCTCTGTGAATGAGTTTTAGGTGATATCAATGAGACCCCCAACATACTATGTTTGAGTAACACCTCTTTGAAAGAGGGCCTTGAATTGATTGTTGAGTCAAGTCCAAATACTGTTGGAACTGTTTTCTTTGCAATGGGTTCCTTCTAACCAAGGATTTGTTGCTGAGAGAGAAAGGTGGAAAGATATGGGGTTTGGATGCTTGGAGGGGGCCAATATCTCCACTAAGTATAAGAGATAAGAGGTTTAACACCCATGAGAGTTACTGAAGCTGACTTCAAAGGATAGGAATGACACCCTTACTGGATTAATTTAGTTGAGAAGCGTGCACTGGGAGGTGAAACAAACTAATTTCGTGGAGGAGAGGGAATCTAGTGGCTTAAATGAAGTAGAGGAGGTGATCATTATAGCATTGGCTAAGGTGGTGGTGTAGGTAGAGCATGCACCCTAGCTACATCTCTCTTGAAACCCTAGTGCTATCATATCTTATTAATGTCTTTAAATATTATATCATAGGTCCAAGTTAAAATGTTCTTCATAGTCAAAATGGTGTTTGGCCTTAAGGATAATAAAAGGGTGGGATTTAATCCACTTATGTGTGCATGGGTCATGAATGAAGAGTTTAATTGTTGGGCATACTCCTAAACCTTAAAAAATATCACTCCTTGTGCCTCCCAAGGTACTACAATTTATTTTTCATGGATGTGATTGGTGTCTTGTACTTTGTGCTTAAACTTAGGATATCTATCTACTATGTATTGTGATGCATATGGGATGATGATCCAAATTCAAAGTTCTTGTATTATTGGACATGATGGACTATATATATTCCTTAGATTTCACTTTGATAACTCTAATAAGTTGATAAATCTACATGGATTTCTATAAACCCAACTATAATTCTTCATAATTAAAACATTTAGCCTAGCTCCAATTCTATAACAAATATTAAATTAAAGAATCTAGTTTTCCAGCGAGCATTGAAGCTATGTTAATTTGTTTTGTTGTTGTAAGTTATTGTGATCAACTGCCCTTAATAGTCATCAACTAATCATATGAAATTTGTGTAGGTATGATATAGTTTGTTGAAATTTATTGATTCCACCAAGAATAGAAAGGTTCATCTACAAACTAGTTAGACATGTAATGTAATGTTCATAAACTATTTTTTTTTAAATGAGGTCCTTAAAAATGGAAAAAAAATATCTCAATGATTAAAAAAATTAGAATAAACATTTAAAGAAACTAGCGAAGATCCATCTTAACCTATATCTTATATATTCACTAAAAGAAGTTAGGTGCACACTAGAGCCCACTATGGATGATATGTGTAATGTAATGTTTGTAATTCTAATAATCTAAAAAGAAATAAAAGTGCAGGTCCAAACTGTTAAAATGAGAAAAATTGTAACCTTGATCTTTCATCATCGAAAGGTTTTAGCCTCCATTTATTTTTTATCCCTCTTAGTGTTGAATAGTTAAGATGGATCTTTATAGAACTAACTAGTCATGTCACTTGTGTGTTACATAAAAATTAACATTCTATCTAATTTAAAAAAAAAATGAGTGGCATTATTGTCCTTATCATTGATTGCACCAAGAAAAACAATGTGCATTCTACAACTCGGTATCAAGGAGATGTGTAAAGTCTATGCTTGAGGTTGAGGTGACATCTAGCATAATTCAACCCAATATAATATTTAAAAACAAAATAACACCCACTATGTATGAGATGTAGCTTATAAATCATTTCTTGGTGCATTCTACAACTCAATATCAAGGAGATGTGTAATATTTGTGCCTAACATTGAGGTGACATGTGGCATAAGTCGACCTAATACATTATTTTTTTTAAATTAAATAAATAGCACTCTACTATGGAAGATGTTGTCCCAGAGTTTGTACATAAGGCTACAAGGTATAGAGTCTAGGCATCCCGAAGTGAGTGAGTAATAAAAAGGGAAAGAACAAACTTCAGGGAAAGAAGCTATGGCTGATATCTGAGTTGTCTTTGTCTAGATTCCAAATGTTCTTAGATTCTGATATCTTGTTCAATGGTTTCCCATGAACGTTCGAGCTCTACCCGGGTGATGGCAGTCTTAAGTGTAGTATCGAAAATATTCAAAGCAATGTTAGTTTGGTCCGATAGGTCGGGTTCAATGTTGGGCTGTCTTACAACGGGTACATTCATGGAAAAACAAAGCTTTGAAGGGGGTTGACGTTTAAAAGGCTATTTCAATTTTAGATTACACAAGAAATATTTCTCAGATTTGAACTAATAGTATAACAAAGCCAAAGGCATTTTCCCGTAACTGAGTTAACTTTGAAAAAATCATGCATGGAACATAAGAAAACATTAAGTTGTCGACAATGCAAGGCTCCAAGCAAGGGAGAATCTCACCCTATGACAGAAGAAGAAAATAGACAAGAAAACACTTTGACAAAGCATAAAATATAGAGATCTAAGTAATTCACATGTCTTGTACCTGCTGATAGTCGATACAGAGGAAAAACTACAAATGATTAGAAGACTAGACAGTTGATCACCACAGTAGAAAGTTGCACTAAATTGCAGCGAAGCGTTCATCAAAGATATATATGAGAAATGAAAATGGACATGAGATAAAAAAGAATAACACATAACTTAGTCTTCACAGAATTTGGAATCTTTGGCTTGCTTCTTCATTAATTTTGGCACAAGAAATCATCTATTACATTTCGCCCCAAAATAAAAAGGCTTTGTTCCTTTTTCAAAATGTATATTTAAACAAAATTCTAAACATTTTGAATTCCAATATTTTTAGAAACTTATCAGTTACAAATGAAAAATTGAAGCGTTTCATTTCCTTGTCTTTTATCTTCCTTCATAAGGGCAGAGCACCTTCCTATATTTTCTCCTCTGGCTCCAGAAATAGAACGGGGCGACATTTGTCATCATTTAACTCCAGAAGCCTTCTCTTTCACCTGCTCAATGCAATTGACGCACCTTTCGATCAACTGGGCTATCAACCCGGAAGGCTCTGCTTGGTTGTTTGCCTCAAAGGTGTAACAATTCTTTGCCAACTATGGCAATATTTTTCCCACTTGTCGGTCTTCCGTAACGATAGACCATAATTGTAAACTTGGCTTTACTAGCCATTTGTCCACTTGGACCATATCAACCTGACTTATCTGGGATATTTCAACTTTCTCCTTTTCCACATTTTCCTTGATATCTATGAGGTGTTTAGCTATATTGATTTTGCCCAACGTCCTAGCACTGCCTTCCTTATCAAGGTATAACAAACTTTTATTTATTAAGGCGAATTTTTCTTCACAAGAATTCCTCACCTCTTTAGCTCTTCCCCTACTCTTTGATATATTATTCTCCCACACCTTCAGTAAAATATTCCCTCTAGTTTGTTCTGCAATGGATAATTTGGAGCTACTGACCATCTCTACTTTCGTTGTGGCTATAACGGCCTCCTGGAAAGCAACCCGAGCCGCCCCAACTTCTCTTTCTCTCAAAAATATATCTTCTAGCACTTGATCTATCGTCTGAAAGTGATTCTGAATGGTTCCCACTTTAGCAAGAAAGTCCTATTGAGATGATAATACCTTCTGTCGGATTTTGGTGGCTTGGGATTGGAATATCTTTATGTCTAAGACCTGTTTTTCAGCAACATCTAATTTCAACTATAACTGTATTATTTGTTTCTCCTGCTGGCTTACCTGCATTTGGATTATTTGCGCCGACTAAGGCATCTGCTCAAGGTCGAATCTGAGTCTCTCGATCTTCTACAGATCGGCTATTTTGGCTTGCTCGAGGATTTTGGTCACCTCATCCCTAGTGTTTGCTTCCACCGTAGCCACCTTATCTTCCAACTTATCGATCAAGAGGTTATTTCGCTTCAACTATGCCTTCAAAGTTCCAACTGAATACTGGTTGGTTGTAGCATAAGCCCCCAGTGTTCCTTCTATCTTTTTGGTGAATTCTTCCTCTTCTACGACCTTTCCTTCTGTCAGGATTTTAAATCTTTTATCCACTGCGCCCGCTTTTTGATACGATTTTTGCTTCACCACGGCCTTCCTTTTCTTCTCTAAGAAAAATTCATTATGAGGTAACTCTTCTACAGAAATGGGCATTAGTTATTCATTAAAAATCCATCCCGCATTAGGGTTACCCTTTGTGCACTGTAAGGGTGTGATAGAAGCAATGGGACTGTCAATTTCCTTGGATGATTGTTTCAAGATAGCATTCATGGTTTGATTGCTTGATATGAGCGGTAGTGAGTCACCCACCCCTTGCGAGGGTATCTTTGCTTGACTTTGGACCTTCTTTCTCGGTGTACCCTTTCCTAAGTTTCCTTCCTGTTGATCGGGCATTTCGGTTCCTCATCCTGAGGTCCCAACTCCCCCTGTTTTCTCTCGGTTTTCCTCCTTGTCGGGGTTCGAGTCCTCTGATCCTTTGGATTCTGTTTGCTGTGTAACCGGAAGCTTTGGGGTCTCGCCCTATAAAACATAGGGGAGGAAACTCCGTCGGTGCTCATGGAATTTAAAGAAATCGTCCATATCTCTGGGCGACGGGGCTTGCATCTACCTTAGGACTTCAAAGTAGGACCTCACACCTCGGAAGATTTCATCATCAGGTGAATCCTCGTGTTCGTATTTCTTCAGGCCACAACTTGCTAGGTGATTAATCATAACTTTATTACGGTCATGCTTCTTGAACTCAATGTCCACCAATTTCATTTCTTCGAAGGTCGTAGCCTCGGCTCTGGCATGGCCAAAATCTAATAAAGAATATGAACCAATGTGAATGGGAAAGGGCAGCCATACCTTTTTCGATACTCCTTTGAGCTCTTTTCTTATCTCTCCAAGCACAGTTTTTCTAGCAATCTCGCGACACACTAGCTTGTCTGGCAAGAATAGCGGCAGCGCGTATGGGGGAACATAGGTTCCAAAGACCCTGATGTATGAAAATTTCACTTCTATATACCAATCTTCCACACTACTCAGGTTGGCCACTATGTTATCTGAAATCTTTGGAGGTGGATGGCCGAAGATGGAGACATGCACTGGTACCATTACCCAGTTGAATATCTCGTAGACAAATTCTTTGTCTTTATCTTCCCAAAGATTCGAGTGGTAGACATGAATATTATCTATATTAGATGGAGCCCAGCTCCAGCTCATTAGTGGGAAAGGTGTCATGAAGCAAATAGTGTCCATGATGTAAGAAAAAATAAAGAATGAAGTTGCTTTCCTACTTGCCTTCTGCACTTGGTATTCGGTAATTCGACTGGTCAGACTATCAAACAACAATTTGGCCCAGTCAAAAGAGAAACCCTCAGCAACCGTATGAATAAGCGATACCCATGGGAGGAAAAAGTGAGTAGTGACCTCCTTCCCATACAACCTACAGGTCATCATCACTATATACTTGAATTGCGGCTCTAAGGAGGAGATTGAATAAATCCCATTAGTGTCAGCCCTGAATTTCGCGGGGTGAGAAACCCAATCTTTGATTAGATCGGATAAAATTTTCCCATACTGCTCACATTCCTTTTTCTTGAAACCCTCTAGGAATTCGGTATTGTGAGTAAGGTTCGGTGTGGGTGACAATTTATACATTGCCTGTAAATGCTTCGTTCTAAAGGTTCCAATTGTCACCCTTTGTTCCCTGATAATCATCCTAGTCAGGATGTCCACATGGTCCAGCGCCCATGTGATCATATCATAAAAGGGATGAAGTCATGGCTTTGCCTCTATTTTTTGCATCTCTTCTTGAGCGACAATTTTGTATTTGGTGGACAAGTCATCCTTCTCATTACCGCTGGAATCATCCAAACAGTTTATTGACTCGGATTGCAAAATGTTGGAAACATACATCCATGTTTTGACAGAATTGATACTTCGGGGTGAGGTATCAGAAACAACATTTGAACCTTGACCTGAACTCTCAGCATCTACCTTGGGCACTTTTCATGGAGCCATGATAGATAACCTTGCAACTAGATCCCTATTGGAAAGATTTAAAACACAGACAGAAGTTATCCTGGTGAAATGGCTCTGTGCACAATAGAGATGAAAACTGAAATAATGAAAGAGAACCCCTTTGTCTTGATAATTTAAGCCTGTGTGATTCCTTACTGACAGAAATGGTCAAATCGTTTAATAAAAAGATTTAGAAGTAAAACAAGATCTTACTATCCATCACCTCACTGAAATTCAAATAAATGCCATAATTGCTTGATGATTCGTGACCTGGAAAAACGCAACAAATTTCAAAACTTCGTCCATAAACTATGTGTGTTAAAGGTTGTTTAAGGCATTACTTAATCTAGTTTAGTTCTTTTAATTAAGTTTGCTTTAGTCGCTAATCCATTTTTCGGTGTTCGTTGTATCGGGTGACTTCGCTCCTAGCCTTTGAACCCTAAAGACCCAAATCGTGATAGTGTGATTTAGTTGATTGTTTGTGATTTAACTTAAGCCTTTAGTTAATACACGCTTAATTAATAAATATCGTGACTTCGTGGATCAGAGTTACAAAGGTGTTTCTTTTTGGGGAAGCAATCACCAGGTCGCGAAATCACGATAATGATTAACTAAGGTTTAAAGTGACTTACTCTTGATACTAACCTGGGTAGCTTTAAAACGACTTCGCATGTCAGAGGTTTGAGAAACATTCAACGTGTAACTCCTGAGAACTAGAGTACAAGGTAATAAAAGGTGATAATCCCTGCTTAGTCATTTAGTAATGGTGATTAGAACTAAAATAGTTTTTGCCACTTCGCGTGTCGGGATACTGCGGCTTTAGTGGGTAGAATCATGAAATAAATGAAGTCCCAAAATCCATCTTTTTGGGCTTAAGTATAACATTTCACCTATTTAGAGAAGGGCGGCTCCAACTAGGGATCCCGTCTCCTTGCAGGATGAGAAGGAAAGTCGACCAAGTGCTTGTATTGGGTAAATGGAGTCATCAGTTTGCTTCTGTGAAACTTGTTTGGAAAGAGGATACAGAGGGAACTTTGAGGTTTCATCTTTATTTCCAGAAAAAATTCAAAACTTGACAAGCTTTCTAAACTCAACTGCAGTCCATTCAGAAACTTTCCCTTTCTCGAGACTGAATTCAGGTCTACTTAAGATGGCCCAAACAATCTTAGGAAATTCAACAGGTCCTATAGGTTTTAGCTTGCATCAAAACGAAGTAAATTCCATTCTTTTAATTAGGGAGACCTGCATGAACTTGGGATGTGGATCCAGTATCGAAAAAGATAATTACCAGAGTATAGTATAATTTACAGATATCTTAGATATTTCTTCACTGCCAGTGAGCCTGTTCAGTACCTCGGTGAAGTTATCTGGTTCCCTTCATTGAATTTCCTTTCACCACTCCAAAATGTAATTTTGCATTTAAATGTTGAGATGAGGGCAATCATTTTATGAATTTCCTTTCATCATCTCTTTGGACTAAATGGGGGCAATCAATTATGAATTTCCTTTCATCGTTTGTCTTATATTTTTGGAATATGAAGTGGGGGAAATCAATTGGTATAAGGTATACCAGGGGTGATATCTGTGTAATATTCTCAATAAAGGCTTGTCAACTTGCTTTGACTACTCTAGACCAACTTTCTCTTGACCATCAAAACATCCTAGTCTGCAAGAAAATATGGGAGAATTTATTTCCAGGGGTCTTCCTTTGAGAAAGACTGGATCATTTGAAACCTGTTAAAAGACCTAAGAGAGTTAGGATCAACCTACGCATAACTTTGTTCAGTAGGAGACCAAGGAGTCGTGAAGGCTAGCTTATTTTCTAAGATTCCTTCACCAGTTCCCGAAGCTAAAGTGTAACTTCTTCTTTCTCTGTGGAGGGCATGGGAGGGTGTCGGAGCTTAAGGATTTAAGTACAAGGATGGAAAAAGGAAAACAGAGAAGGCTTTGGATTTCAAAAACACAATCCTGACTCTATTTATTTTAATTATTTTTTATCTTATCCGGGTGAGCCTTTTTTAGAATCAACAGTAAAAGTTGTTCTTTCAATGACATGTCGGGTGAATATATCATACTTGTGAGACCATTACTACGTTTAAGTGATATTTGTTTGAAACCTAGACACTTCGGAAATTCATACCTTTGCCTTACCATTTCGGTCTCTTCTTGAAAATTTATATATATATATATTCTTTTTTGTCACCTGTTTCAGGTGAGTCAATTTCCTGATACATGACCGTCTGTTTTCTCCTTTTGTTGTTTGGGATGTAAGCCAGAATCCTATAAGAAACAACATGAAGAGTATCAGGTCATCAAGATTTATGGGATTCGATGTGTTGAAAAATTTCATATCTCTACTTCTAGGAACTCACTAACCTATTTTATTTGCGATGAAAGTGAACTTACCGAAAGGCTATAAAAACAGAAAACACAAACCGATATATACAATGGAGATTTGGGACTCATTTATTGCATATAGTGCTTTAAATAACGCCCGTTGACAAGGGCATTGAGGATTTTACCGTCCAAATTATCTAACAGAAATGAATTCTTCCCTTTAGAAGCTGAGACTTTGAACGGTCCATACCATATATGGTCAAATTTACCATGTTTTGTCGAGTCTTCCCTCCTAGCATCCCATTTCAAAACCAAATCACCAGGGAGGAACTCTCTGTTTTTGGCCTTATGATCGAACATTGCTTTCATGTTGTCTTGGTATTTCTGCAACCTTTCGTCCACTTCAGCCCTGTGTTGTTGAACTTCAATCAGCTGATTTATTCTCCTTGTGACATGGTTTGGTTCTTCTTTCTCATCTTGCCAAAGCTTCATTACAGGAAGCGCTAGATTTATAGGGAATACCACGTCAGTCCCGTATACCATTTGGAAAGGCGAAGTACCAATAGATTTCTTCGTACCTATCCGATTTTCCCACAAAGCGTATTTGAGATGCACGTGCCAAGATTTTTTGTTTTCGCTCAGCACTTTCTTAATTATGGTAATTAAAATTTTATTTGACGATTCGTCTAACCCATTTCCTTGAGGGTAATATGTGGTGGAGTGGCCCAATATGATGTTGTATTTTTGGCAGAAACTAACCATTGCCATAGACTTGAATTCATGGGCATTGTCTGTGATTATCTTTCAGGGACAGTCGAATCTAGACAGTATGTTCTCTTCCATGAAATATATTACCACTGAATCAGTCGCCTTTCTGGTCGGAATAGCCTCCACCCATTTTGTGAAGTAATCTATAGCAGTGAGGATCCATTTGTGTTAAGCACTGGAATGCGAGTTGATTTCGCCTATAAAATCTTACCCCCATTTTTGAAATGTGGCTTCAGTTTTGACAGGAACCAGAGGTAGCACTGGAAGCTTATGTTTGCCCGTGAACAACTGGCAAGGGTTACAGGCTCTGACTTTGGCATTGACATCTGAGAATAGTTTGGTCCAATAATATCCTGCCCTCATGATTTATAAGTGGTTTCCCTCCAGGCGTGATGCCCTCTGCATACTCCTTCGTGAAATTCGTTTATGACCCCCTCTGTTTATGATTCTACTAAACAAACCAGTATGAATCCTAATGGGTCCTTCCAGTACAATTGGCTTCCAGATATACAATACTTAACTGCATGCATCTTCAGTGTCCTGGCTTTAGTTGGAGACAGATCGCTAGAGAATTTCAGAGTTAGTAGGTAGGACACTATGTCTTTATACCAGTCCGATAAAGAAAAATTCTCTTTAATTCTGGTTGGAGATATTTGGTCATCGAGCTCCTTTACGTCCCCACATCCTTGATATCCCTGCAGGTTATTCATTCCAAGTGCTTTGAAATTTGATTCAGCTAAGAGCTTAGCCAAACCTTGTCCTTTTACTAATTTCATCGGTTTCACCTCTAGATCGAATTCTTGAATTTTAGCAAGCCACCGACCCCTCTTCCCATCGTTGTCGGGCTGAACCAATATATATTTTACAAAACTAGTGGGAACGTATGCAATTACCTTGGAGTGTAGCACATAGGTTCTAAAATCCTTCAGCGCCTTCACCATAGCATATGCTTGTTTTTCCATTATATCATTTCTCAATTCAGCGTCTCTAAGAATTTTACTAAAAAAAGCTATTGGTTGTTTGAAACCTTCTTCATTCTTCTGGAGGAGTACTGTCGCCACTGTGTATTCAGAGACGAACGAGAAAATTGGGAAATTTTTTAGATAATCAAGGCTTGCCAGTACGGGCGCTTTGCTGATAACTTTCTTGATACGTGCAAAAGATGCTTTAGCTTTCACCTTCCATTTCACTTTGTTGTTCTTCTTTAGTATATCTGTGATCAATTTCACGATTTCAGCAAAGTTTGGGACAAATCTTCTCAAAAAATTTCTTTTTCCTAAAAATGACTGAATCTCTTTTACATTTCTAGGAATATTTATGGTGTCTATAGCTTCTACCCTTTTAGGGTCGATTTTAATTATGTCTCGAGACACAATGTGGCCCAAGAGTTTACCTTCTTGCATCGCAAAGTGATACTTCTTGGGGTTTAAGGACAAACCAAATTTTTGGCATTTCTCGAACATTTGCTTCAGATGTATCAGATGGTCTTCATCGGATTTAGAAAAAACAGTTAGATCGTCAAGGTAGATAACCAAGAATTTATCTCTTTCACCGACAAAAGCGATATCCATAGCGCGTTGGAAGGTAGCACCTGCATTCATCAGACCAAAAGGCATTTTGTCATACATAAATGTGCCCCAAGGGGTGGTGAAAGTTGTATTTTCTTTATCATGCTCGTTGACAGCAATTTGATTATAACCGTAAAATCCATTGATCATCAACATCCTATTTGCCTCAACTACTTTTTCCAAAATGTGATCCATTTTGGGTAGAGGATAGTTGTCTTTGAGAGAGGACTTATTTATATTTCTAAAGTCTACACACAGTCTGATCTCCCCACTCTTCTTTCTAACTGGAACTAGGTTCGCCACCCAGTTAGAGTACCTAAGAGGTACAATTATTTTTGCGTCTAAAAGTCTTTTCACTTCTTTTTCGACCACAGGTAGTAAAATGGGGTTGATTTGTCTGAGTTTCTGCCTGAAAGGTTTTACACGAGGTTTCAAAGGTATCTTGTGCTCAATAATGGAGGTGTTGTAGGTTCTCATCTCATCATAATACCATGCAAAAACATCTTTATATCGGCTGAGTAAATCTATATATTGTTGTTTTATCTCAGGAGGAAGATATTTTGATAGTTTCACTATCCTAGATTCTTTGGCGGTGCCTACATCACAGTCTTCGACCTCCTCTGGTTGGGGTTGCAAGGTAGACTTCAAAGGCATGTCGTTCTGATCAAACAACCTTTCTAGAGGTATCAGTCCCTTAGGGATCTGATTATTCTTTAACACTAGCATGCGATGGTTTACGATTTTTTCTTGGAACACCTAAGGCTCCTCCCCCTTCTTCATAATATAGGAATGGTCATTTTGGTTTTCCTATTCGATGTGGGTTTCGGTGAAATCATCTACCATTTCTAGAAACTTTTTTATCTGCTCGTCATCCTTGAATACCTTCCAGTGTTGTATGTTGTTTGGTACAGAGGGTTTGTGCCTTATCTCTATGTGGTACTTTAGTTTGAACGCGGTAGGGGGTGCAAAGGTAGAGGCTGCTTTGGCTAACGAATCAGCTTGCAGACATTTACCGATGAAAAGAAATTTTCTATTAGGTCCCAAGCGCAATTTTTGTAAGACCTCAGTATTGGGTATTTGGTCTGGTACTGTCGATTCACCTATTTCACAATCAGCTCTGCATCTCCATAGACTTCTAGGTTCCTTATGTTTAGCTTCTTGGCAGCTTCTAGTCCCAAAACTAGAGCTTCATACTCGCATACTTTATTTTTGTATTCTATGTCCCACTGAAGCCTATAAGAGAAGGGGATAACAAATTCATTTTCAGGCACTACAAAAATCACTCTCGCACCTGCTCCTTCACATGACAAAGCACCATCAAAAAACATTTTCCAAGTTCCAGTGCTATACACATTTTTATCTGTCACTTCCGATTTATTTTCATCTAGATAGTTTTCTTCTGCACAATCACTTACACTATCATCAAAAGATAATATAAAATTTCCCAGATCTTGATCGACAACATAAACAGGGTAATTGTTAGGATTCAATGGATCGCTTACCATATACGCTAACTGCATTTCCCTGTACAACCGAGTGAACTGATTGCCAAAAACAGGGATAGTGGCATATGTCATATCCAGCTGAAGAGATCCTCTGAGCTTGGCTCCCCAAGATCTAGATAATAGAAAACCATACTTAGGGGGTATATCAGTGATAACTACATCCATTACGATTATTTTCAATGGAACCTGGGCGAGAGTGACTACTAAATATTTGATCATGCCCATGCACTTAACACTCCTTGAATCGAACGAGTAAATATATCCATATGGCCTGGTGATTTCGAGGCCCAATCTATCCATAATAGCTTTTGGCATCACATTATGAGAGGCTCCAGAGTCTAGCATGCAATTATGCAGCAGCCGATCATGCATGTTCAGGGTGATGTAGAAGGGGGCGACGGTGTCCCTGGCCCCTTCGAAATGCGGACCAAAAGTGATGTTAGGCTTATCGTCCTCCAAATTTATTACGTCAAACTAATTCTCTAAATCTGAAAAGTTTATCATTTTGGTTATTTGTTTTCAGTACATAGGGTTCTTAGCCAACTCGACTAAAGGTATCGGTATTTTGATCTTACTTATCTCATTTTCTAGGTTAAAACCCCACACAAGTCTATCCATTTCTTTGGTCAAAACATCAAACTCCTTCTTTTCCAACTTATTTGTTTGCATTGTTTTATTTTTGGTGCTTGTGGTTCCCGGTGTTTGCACTTCAGTTGTCTTGGTTCTTCTCGCTTGGATCTCAGTCTCTTTTATTTTGGTATTTTGTGAGTTTGCCCTGTTTACTTTATCATTTTGGCATGTCTCAGTCTCTTTCGGGGTGGGCTCGTATGTTTCACCTCTAGGAAAAAATTTCTTGGGTTGAGCAGTCGACACAGGTTTGTTTTTAGGCCTCAGATTGTACTTATGCTGGAGCTCAACCATTATGGTGTCAGCCATTCCTTGATAAGAGGGATCATCAGTGTTGCTCAAGTTATTATCTTCACCCGATGATTGTTCAATGTTTAGAGACCTCTCATAATCTTCTTTCGTTAAATGAGGTTGTATACAGTCATCGCCTAAATTGTTTACGCCTTCTTCCAAATCCTCGAACTCTTGTATATCATTTCCTCCAATAGAATTTTCATTTTTTAGAAGTGTTTGAATTTTTTGATCTTCATTTTTAATCTGTCTTTGTTGAATCTGAGGATTGGGGTTTCTCCTGAATTCTCTCTTAACGAATTGATCAACTTTGGATTGGTCTAGCTCCATTCTTGAGATTTTTTTTGATAGCTCCTTTATTATCCTAGTCATGTCATCCATTTTGTCATCTGAGGACCTTCTAGATCCAGAGGGACCCACTTGTTCTCTAAAATGTTTGGTTTTCCTATTTCCCGTTTTGATTTTCGATTTTCGTTTTTAATTTACCCAAAGCCATCATATTTGACTCAATTTACACAAAGTCATCTTGCATTCGGGTTAAGTCAACCCCTCTCCTTTCTCTTAATAGTAGAGCGAAATCGGGTTCGAAAGCTCCTGCGAAAGTTACTTTGGTTGCGGGTTGGGATGGTTTAACTTCAACAGGGATCTTATTGTACAACTTGTTAAATCTCTGGATAAATTCCATAACTATTTCTGATCCCTTTTTCTTTAAAGACCCGAACTCAGTCAAATAGTATAAATTATCCTTTCTTTCGCCCCTATTGTCTGAGAAAAAGGTCTTCTAGGGCATCATAGGATAATATTGAACCTGGGGGTAGGCTCTGAAACCAAGTTATTACATGTCCTTCGAAATTTTGGACGAACAAACGGGAATACACGTCCTCATGTTCGAGACCTAGAATATCAACAAATTGATCAAAGAAGTTGATGTGCTCGACAGTGGTTAGATATCCTTCTTCTATGAACTTGGGAAAGTTTTTCATATAGTTTTCTGGAAAATCATGGAGGGGTACTGGAAGGACCAAGGGGATGTATCTAGTGGCTACCTTGGCGAAAAACCTGTGGAGTAGTTGTTGGCCTTGACCTCCTACTCCTCCTGCTCCTCCTCCGGCGGCGGCCATGGATAACCTAGGAGAGAAAATCGGTTCGTTATAAAGAGGGTTGGTGAAGATGTATAGTGACTCTCTAGCTTCCCCGAGGTGGAGGGGGGTAAATTCGGAGAACTTTTTATCAGGGGAGGTGAAAGCTGGGAAAGGGAGAGAGGGTATACAGGGACTCGGTTCCTCTGATTTGCAGGATACGTAAATGGGAGAACTCACTAGTGTTGAATCCGAGTGTGTGGTACTTCTTCAAAGCCTCAAGTGGCAGAGAGGTTTGTATCGAGAATCGATGGGATATTAATAGGGATGAGCTTTACAGCAAACATATCACCCCTACTAACGTAAGAGGTATTCAGAGAGGTTTCAGCCTTGAACTCAAGTAGGATCAGGTCAGGGTTTAGGGTCTCGGCTTCGATAGTACTTTCCGAAGTTTTTTTGAGAGAAATTTCTCCCGAGGATAAAGGTTCGAGAGGGATATTAACTTTGGACTAAGTAGACTTGGGTTGGTAAACAACAGTGTTTTGTTTGAAGAGGACCCCTGGTTTTAGTATTTTTTCAGGGTCAAAAACTGGCATGGTTTGTTTAGCATCTGGGTTTTGTCTGGTGTTTTTTTGAACGGATGCCATATTTCTTAAAAGTGGAGTCGCCAAGTGAAAGATGAAGTTTTATCCTTAACAAGGTGTTTTCTCTTTGTTCACTATCAAAAAATGAGACTTGGAAATTTCATTCTCTCAGGGGAAAGTGACTACCATTCTCCGTCCCCGGCAATGGCACCAAAAATATGTTGTCCCATAGTCTGTACTTAAGGCTATAAGGTATATATTCTAGGCATCCCAAAGTGAGTGAGTAATAAAAAGGGAAAGAACAAACTTCAGGGAAAGAAGCTATGGTTGATGTCTGAGTTGTCTTTGTCTAGCTTCCAAATTTTCTTGGATGTTGATCTCTCGTTCAATGGTTGCCCATGAACATTCGAGCTCTGCTTGGGTGATGGCAGTCTTAAGTGTAGTATCGAAAAGATTCAAAGCGATGCTAGTTTGGTCCGATAGGCCGGGTTCAATGTTGGTTTGTCTTACAACGGGTACAGTCATGGAAAAACATAGCTTTGAACGGGGTTGACGTTTAAAAGGCTATTTCAATTTTAGATTACACAAGAAAGATTTCTCAGATTCGAACTAATAGTATAACAAAGACAAAGGCCTTTTCCTGTAATTGAGTTAACTTTGAAAAATCATGCGGGGAACGTAAGAAAACATTAAGTTGTCGACAATGCAAGGCTCCAAGCAAGGGAGAATCTCACCCTATGACAAAAGAAGAAAATAGACAAGAAAACACTTTGACAAAGCATAAAATATAGAGATCTAGGTAATTCACAGGTCTTGTACCTGTTGATAGTCAATACAGAGGAAAAACTACAAATGATTAGAAGACTAGATAGTTGATCACCACAGTAGAAAGTTGCACTAAATTGCAGCTAAGCGTTCATCAAAGATATATATGAGAAATGAAAATGGACATGAGATAACAGAGAATAACACATAACTCAGTCTTCATGGAATTTGGAATCTTTGGATTGCTTCTTCATTAATTTTGGCACAAGAAATCATCTATTACATTTTGCCCCAAAAGAAAAAGAATTTGTTCCCTTTTCAAAATGTATATTTAAACAAACTTCTAAAGTTTTGAATTCCAATCATTCTAGAAACTTGTCAGTTACAAATGAAAAATTGAAGCGTTTCATTTCCTCATCTTTTGTCTTCCTTCATAAGGGCAAAGTGCCTTCTTTTCTTTACTCCTCTGGCTCCAAAAATAGAAGGGAGTGACATGTCATCATTTAACACCAGAAGCCTGCCCTTTCACTTGCTCAATGCAATTGACACACCTTTCGATCAACTGGGCTATCAACCTGGAAGGCTCTGCTTGGTTGTTTGCCTCAAAGGTGTAACGATTCTTTGCCAACTGTGGCAATATTTTTCCCACTTGTCGATCTTCCGTAACGATAGACCATAATTGTAAACTTGGCTTTACTAGCCATTTGTCCACTTGGACCATATCAACCTGACTTATCTAGGATATTTCAGCTTGCTCCTTTTCCACATTTTCCTTGATATCTATCAGGTGTTTAGCTATATTGATTTTTCCCAACGTCCCAGCACTGCCTTCCTTATCAAGGTCTAACAAACTTTTATTTATTAAGGCAAATGTTTCTTCACAATAATTCCTCACCTCTTTAGCTCTTCCCCTTCTCTCTGATATATTCTTCTCCCACACCTTCAGTAAAATATTCCCTCTTGTTTGTTCTGCGATGGATAATTTGGAGCTACTGACCATCTCTACTTTCGTTGTGGCTATAACGACCTCCTGGAAACCAACCCGAGCCACCCTATCTTCTCTTTCTCTCAAAGAGATATCTTCTAGCACTTGATCTATCATTTGAAAATGATTATGAATGGTTCCCACTTTAGAAAGAAAGTCATGTTGAGCTGCTAATACCTTCTATCAGATTTCGGTGGCTTGGGATTGGAATATCTTTATGTCTAAGACATGGTTTTCGGCAACATCCAATTTCGACTGTAACTGTATTATTTCCCGCTCCTGGTAGCTTACCTATGTTTGGATTATTTTCACCGACTGACGCATCTTCTCAAGGTCGTATCTGAGTCTCTCGATCTCCTATATATCGGCTATTCTGGCTTGATCGAGGCTTTTGGTCACCTCATCCCTAGTGTTTTCTTCCATCATAGCCACCTTAGCTTCCAACTTACCAATCAAGAGGTTCTTTCACTTCAACTGTGCCTTCAAAGTTCCAACTGAATACTAGTTGGTTGTAGCACAAGCCCCCAGTGTTCCTGCAATCTCATCAGCGAATTCTTCCTCTTCTACAGCCTTTCCTTCTGTCAGGATTTTAAATCTTTTAGCCACTGCGCCCACTTTTTGATACAATTCTTGCTTCACCACGACCTTCCTTTTATTTTCAAAGAAAAATTCATTAGGAGGTAACTCTTCTATAGAAATGGGCGTTAGTTCTTCCTTAAAAATCCATCCTTCATCGGGGTTCCCCTTTGTGAAATGTAAGGGTGTGATAGAAGCAATAGGACTGTTGATTTCCTTGAATGATTGTTTCGGGGTAGCATCTGTGGTTCGCTTGCTTGATATGAGCGATAGTGAGTCACCCACCCCTTACGAGGGTATCTCTTCTTGACTTTGGACCTACTTTCTCAGCGTACCCTTTCCTGAGTTTCCTTCCTTTTGATCGTGGATTTTGGTTCCTTGTTCTGAGGTCCCAACTCCCCTATTTTCTCTTTGTTTTCCTCCTTTTTAGGACTCGAGTCCTCTGAGCCTTTGGCTTCCGTTTGTTGTGTAACCAAAATCTTTGGGGTCTCACCCTGTAAAACCTGGGGGAGGCAACTCTGTCGGTGCTCCTGGAATTTAAAGAAATCGACCATATCTCCAGGCGGCAGGGCTTGAATCCGACTTAGGAATTCAGAGTAGGACCTCACACCCCATAATATTTCATCATGAGGCGAATCCTCGTGTTCATATTTCTTTAGGCCACAACTCGCTAGGTGATTACTCACAACCTTATTAGGGTCGTGCTTCTTGAACTCAATGTCCACCAATTTCATTTCTTCTAAGGCTGTAGCCTCGGCTCTGGCATGGCCAAAATCTAATAAAGAATATGCACCAATGTGAATGGGAAAGGGTGGCCATACCATTTTCGATACTCCTTTGAGCTCTTTTCTTATTCCGTCGAGCACAGTTTGTCTGGCGATATTGTGACACACTAGCTTCTCTAGCAAGAATAGCGGCAGAGCATATGGGGGAATAGAGGTGCCAAAGACCCTAATGTATGAAAATTTCTCTTCTATATACCAATCTGCCACGCTACTCAGGTTAGCTGCTATGTTATCTGAAATCCTGGGAGATGGATGGTCGACGATGGAGACATGCACTGGTACCATTACCCAATTGAAGATATCGTAGATGAATTCTTTGGCTTTATCCTCCAAAAGCTTCGAGTGGTAGACATGAATAGGCTCTGTATTATATGGAGCCCAGCTCCAGCTCATTAGTGGGAAAGGTGTCATGAAGAAAATAGTGTCCATGATGTAAGTAGACATAAAGAATGAAGTCGCTTTCATACTTGCCTTCTACGCTCGGTATTCGGTAATTCGATTGGTCAGACTATCAAAAAACAATTTGGCCCAGTCGAAAGAGAAACCGTCAGCAACCATATGAATAAGCGGTACCCATGGGAGGAAAAAGTGGGTAGTTTCCTCCTTCCCATATACCCTACAGGTCATCATCGCTATATACTTGAATTGCGGCTCTAAGGAGGAGATTGAATAAATCCCATTAGTGTCAGCCCTGAATTTCGCGGGGTGTGAAACCCAATCTTTGATCAGATCGGATGAAATTTTCCCATACTACTCATATTCCTTTTTCTTGAAACCCTCTAGGAATTCGATATTGTGAGTAAGGTTCGGTGTGGGTGACAATTTATACATTGCATGTAAATGCTCTAGTCTGAAGGTTCCAAGTGTCACCCTTTGTTCATTGATAATCGTCCTAGTTAGGATGTCCACATGGTCCAGTGCCCATCTGATCATATCATAATAGGGAAGAAGTTGTGGCCTTGCCGCTATTTTGTGCATCTTTGCTTGAGTGACGATTTTTTATTTGGTGGACAAGTCATCCTTCTTGTTACCGCTGGAATCATCCAAACAATTTATCGACTTGGATTGCAGAATGTTGGAAATGTGCGTCCATGTTTTGATAGAATTGATACTTCAGGGCAAGGTATCCGAAGCAACATCTGAACCTTGACCTGAACTCTCGACAGCTACCTTGGGCACTTTTTCATGGAGCCATGATAGATAACCTTGCAACTAGATCCCTGTCGGAAATATTTAAAACACAGACAGAAGTTATCCTGGTGAAATGGCTCTGTGCACAATAGAGATGAAAACTGAAATAATGAAAGAGAACCCCTTTGTCTTGATCATTTAAGCCAGTGCAAGTCCTTGCTGACAGAAATGGTCAAATCATTTAATAAAAAGATTTAGAATTAAAACGAGAACTTACTATCCATCACCTCACTGAAATTCAAATAAATGTCATAAATGCTTGACGATTCGTGACCTGGAAAAACGCAGAAAATTTCAAAACTTCGTCCATAAACTGTGTGTGTTAAAGGTTGTTTAAGGCATTAATTAATCTAGTTTATTTCTTTTAATTAAGTGTGCTTTAGTCGCTAATCCCTTTTTCGTCATTCATCGTATCGGGTGACTTCGCTCCTAGCCTTTGAACCCTAAAGACTCGAAATCACGATAGTGCGATTTAGTTGATTGTTTGTGATTTGACTTAAGCCTTTAGTTAATCCACGCTTAATTAATCAATATCATGACTTCATGGATCGGAGTTACAAAGGTGTTGCTTTTTGGGGAAGCAATCACCGAGTCACGAAATCACGATAATGATTAACTAAGGTTTAAAGTGACTTACTCTTGATACTAACCTGGGTAACTTTAAAACAACTCCGCACCTTCGCATGTCGGAGGTTTGAGAAACGTTCAACGTGTAACTCCCGAGAGCGAGAGTACAAGGTAATAAAAGGCGATAATCCTTTCTTAGTCATTTAGTAATGGTGATTAGAACTAAAATAGTTTTCGCCACTTCGCATGTTGGGATACTGCGGCTTTAGTGGGTAGAATCATGAAATAAACGAAGTCTCAAAATCCATCTTTTTGGGCTTAAGTATAACATTTCACCTATTTAGAGAAGGGTGGCTCCAATAGATGAGAAGTGGCTTATAAATCAAAATAAAATGTGTAATGTAATGTAAAGAAACAAAATTTAAGAAATGAATATCGAGCATTAATTAATGTCTATTCACACAACAACCTAGATTGATCTTAGCTTAAGATCTTTTAAGCACTAAGATATTTGCATCTAAAATTCTTTTTATGCCTCTTAGTGCTTAATTGATATGGAATTAAGGATGATGTAATTTATTATAGAACTCAATATTACTTAGAGGTGTTCATGGCTAGCTAAAAGTTTATTATATAGATGTTTTTTTTCCACAAACCATCCAACTTTTATCTCAAGTAAGATTGAAATTATTGGGATATGTTGTGTGATGAATTCTTACCTAAGGTCATATGTTTCACTCCCCCACAAGTTTACCTCAGGATCCAACATGACTTGGCACATCCAATTCGCCTAGAAACTGAGGGTCGTGCGGCACCACAACATTTCCAACTCAGTGGCTAAACCAAACCAAGAGTACTTCATTCGAACTACACCTCTTCACTCAAGATCTACCCATAACTATGCCTTGAGCTACTTGATGAGTAAAACCTCAACGCTTAAATCCTTGTCACCAAGGAGCCCACCAAACCGTTCACACTTCATTACAAGCACTTGGGTTCTTTAACACATATAGTTAACAGTTATATACTTATCCAAATATGTGAATCAAGAACAAGCAGCATACATACACATGAAAGAGACACAATTATGGTTGAGCGGCACCAGAGGTTCCTAATATAAATAAAAATCTTCTTATTATACTTAGCCAAATATGTGAATCAAGAACAAGCAACACACATACACATGAAAGAGACAAAAGTATGGTTGAGTTGCACCAAATGTTCCTAAAACATGTAAAAATACTTTTATTATACATGTTGTTACAATAGTGTACATTACAATGCATTGATGCAAGAAGAGAGCACTTGGTTCATACATAAGACACAAATTTTTCCAAGTTTCCTGACTTACCTCCATGTTGTCTCACATCCTTCTCATATTCTCATGGCAGAGTCTATCTCATGTCCTCATCACAAGATTCATTCCCATCGCACGCACTTCCCAATGCCAAAGTCACTATGCCTACCAGACTCAGTCCAAAGAAAATTCTCCCCATCTCTGTCCAAAGATCCTCCTTAAGGAGACACAATTCCTCCCATGTGGAGAGGCTTGGCTCCTGGAGGGAGATCACCCCTCTTTGACCGAATATTCCTTATATTCCTTGGGGATAATCTTGTCTAAGTGTTGTGTGTTTTTGGTTTGACTAGATCACGCCATATATATGTGACTCTCCTCAACAAACTATCACATCCCTTGGGTTAGTTTGAGATTACTCACCAGTTCACTCAGCCATACATCTCACTCAAGCATGCTGCAACCAACCGACGTGTCGATTCGTTGGGTCTTTATGTCCAACTCATCTTCTTGCCTAGGTTAGCTTCATATTCATGCCTCTTGATTCATCTGTATGAAAAAAAACCCAGGATGGCGTGCCCAACACGTCTACAAGGTGAGCTTGCCCATTGGTCATGATCCGCAACGACGTGTGCGATAAGGCACTAAGTTCACCCATCATGATCCCCAAGTGTGGAGCACATGTCTATATAACTATTTGATCACCTCCTCAAGACACTTAGCCAAGTATGCCCTCCACAAGTGCATCCAACTTATCCAACTCATCACACACCTTCCCAACCACAGGTGTGCTCATCCATCTGAGTCACTTCAACAACCCCAACATTTGTGTCTTGTCTTCATCTATCCCAGTCAAGTGGAGGTGCACACACCCTCCTTGCCGAAGGACTTAAATCCTCCCCCACCAAAATTCATTTTCATCCTAACAACACACATAGAAAATGTGTCGTCTCCAAGTCTTTGCATGAACTCATTCCCCCATAGCAACAAAGTCTTCTAGAAACCCCAAGTTTCGTGCCAACCAAAAACCCTAAATTTATATCAAAGCGGAAAACCCAATTTTCCAACTCACACTACAATCATCTGCAACTTGGTGCAACCAACCACATTACTTTCTACTCAAAGTTGTGTGTGACCAATCTATTCGCTACATTGGAAGGATGTATCCTCCCCAAATCAATCTTGAATTCCCAAGTTGTCATTGTTCTTCTATGACGATCACTCTCCGTTCTGTTGTTGTTGCAACCTCAATAAAAAATTCAAAAATGTCTAAGTGTTGAACTACTGTGAACTTACGGTTGCACCCATACTTCAACCAACTTTGTCATGTCTTTTCACAATGTTATAGCCTCAATTCTTGCATCGGTTGGGTAGCTAGTCCAACCGTTGCATCTAGTTCTTGAAATTTGCATCTCCATGCCCAAACTTAGTATTTTCTATCTACATCTTTGTCACTCCATACAACTCTAAAGACTAAGACAAGTATCCACCCTTATCTCAATATTGATGCCATCATCCATTATTCATCAAGGAGGTCCTCCACAATTTCTAAGTGTTGCACTTCGAACCTACTGGCGCGTCTGTACTTCGACCTCTTATTCATTCTCATGTGCACTAACTCTCCAAGTGTTGAACTATCACACTTGTTCCTTGAGAATGCACAACATGCCCAAAGCTCACTTCCTTCAACAATTCATCCCATCTGCACAACAACCTTAGACAAAGGAAAAGGTCACCCCTATCCTTTCCTCATTGTGAAGTCACCCCAAAACAAATTCATACATGGAAACTTGACTCCACTTCCCACCTCATGGTGCAGTTACCCAATCTGGTGCAACTCACACAATCTGTGCCACATCCAAGTCTGTGAAAATTCAAGGGAAATCACCATGCCTCTATTCTCTGCATGTCCAACCAACTCTACCCTTGAAACTCAAATTGTGATCAAGTCCACAAGTCTAACTTTCCTTGACTGAATTCTCCCTATCCCCTTCATTTGCGTCTTCAAATACAAAATTTCCCATGTACATCAAGAATTGCACGTCCAGACTGCTTTTTCCCCATTGCTTCATTACCCATCCATGTTCTTGTGTCCACCTCTCCATGCCTTGAAATGGCTAGGCTTCATCCTCAACCATGTTGTCCAAAGAAAGAGAAATTCCCATGCCCAAGTAATATCTTCATGTTGCAATCTGCATGTTCGCACAATCCTCAAAACTAAGGCAAGTCCTCAACTCGCTTGCTTCGACCGAGTCAACTCTCTACAACTCAACATCTGTGATGAGTGTGACCAACGTACCCACACTCATCAAACATCCCAATGAAATGTCCAAAGTGCTCCAAGTATAATAAGTCACCTTAAAGAACTTCAATGCCTTGGCATGTTCAAGTAAATACTTCTTCCAACCTCAACCAATGACCCCCTCCAGATCTATGAGTTGTCACATAATCATCTGCAAGTCACCAAGGTATGATCCACCTCATTCAATGCCCCATACCAAAGGCGAGAAAACACCACCCAAGTGACTTGGTCAACATTTTTCCCATTCAGGTTAACTGTCAACAATTTCTCAGTTGACTTCTTTGTTGAATCCATCCATCACTTAGAACAAAACTTCCTTGTACCTTCACAAGTGTCCCATACTTTGGCACTATCATCATGACTATCAAGCCATTACATGACCCAAAAAATATGTCTAAGGCACCAACAAACCAAGGTACCTCATCCATCCTCTCAAACTTGGCATGTTCTCTGCCTCACTACTTATTCCACCACAATGAGTCCTCCAATACACGCCATCAAAGTGTTAGGAAACTCCTCAAGCCACCTCCACAACTGCACCTAATTCTTCCTAAGTCCACTACTCAACTCCTTCAAGAAGGCCGCCCCAAGGAATACCAACTGCTACATGACTTCTTTGAAATTTTCACCACTTTATCCACCCTCAAGCCTGTCTTTTTTCATCGAGGAAAAAGATTTCCCTTGAACCACCAAGTCACCCGACTTCCATTCAAAGAACTTATCGCAACTCTTAGGAAAGGAAATAACTCAAAACCAACCATACCTTTTCCAACGTCATTCTCAATTGCACCCATGGTTTAAGTCTGTTTTTTGGGGCCTTCACTCACCCAAGCCACTAACTCTTCGCACAAACTTTCCCAACTCACCTTATGCAACTATACAACTGTTATAGTGTCTCTGTTATTTCCCCAAGATAAGTCCATCTATCTTCTTAAAAAATGGCTAAGTTACAAACTTGTGCGGGTTCAATTATACTCATCTTCCACCAAACTTTCTCACCTTGGATATTCTCCACACCAAGGCACCAAGCTGACCCTCGCACAACTTTTTGAACCAATCTGTTACCGCAATCCAACTTCTGCAAA
>ML852727.1:0-12369 GCA_009831015.1 Picea engelmannii | reverse complement strand
AGCGGGCCTTCACTACAAGCCTTAACAAGCTTGAAGGAGATCCATAGACACACAAATGGATGATGAAATACCAATCCTTGATGAGGAAAACTATTCTACTTGGAGAATAGAGATGAGAGTGTATTTGAAGACAATGGGAGCAGATATTTGGAAGGCAGCCATTGGTGGATCAATTCCATTGAAGAACAAGTCAAATTTTGCAGCTCAAAGGGAAGGAAAGAAGAATGATGCATTGGCTCTCAACACCATTCTTAGTGGACTCTCAAGCCATATCAAAGAAAGCATAGAACAATGCACTTCCACCAATGATCTATGGCTAAATCTAGAGGAGACATATCAAAGAAAGAAGGAGAAGGAAGATATTGAAGACCACTCCATCAATATTATCAAAGGTAAAGAATGTCCCAAAATCCTTGATTGTATTATTTCTAAATGTGATCTTGAAAACATTTCAAGTGAAGATATCACAAAGGAAGATCCCAAAAGTATTTCAAAGAAGATATAGAATCTCCAAAAACTCTTGATTGCAATGATTCAAAATGTGATAATGTTGAATTTTTCTCAAGTGAAGAAGATAATCTAGAAATAGTTTGTGTAAAGTTTGATGGTAGTTATCCCATGGAAAGAATAGAAGAATATCTATTAGAACTTAAAAAGGAAGTTGAAGAGAGTTTATATCGATACAGAAGTGATCATTTGTATACACACTATAACTATCTTTCGGGTAACACTAAGAAGTTTCTTAGGAGGATTCAAAGGCACATCTTGAAGTTAAAGGGAATGCTCAAAGAACAAGAAGAGAGAAATAAGACTAAATTGGAAGAAAAGGAAGAAGAGATCACAAGAATAAAGAATGAAAAAGAAGATATGAAGGTAGATGATGAGATTAGCAAAAGTTTTGAAACTATTATTCATCTCAAGACCCAAATTGAAGAATCCAAAAGGGTAGAAGAACTTTTGAAGAATCAAATTAATGAAAAGGAAGAGTCGTGAGATAATTTATAAGCTAAAATTGTTGATCTTAGAATGAAAGTGGAGAAGTCAAATAAATTCTTGAATAGCTCAAAAATCTTAGATGAGATCTTGGAAAGTCAAAGATCACCATATGATAAATCAAGTCTTGGATACAAAGAAGAAGATACACATGTTGAAGCAAGCACCTCAAAGAAGCATGAGGTAAGTTCATCAAAGAAGGAAGACAATGTTGCAAAGCAGCCATCTACACAAGGCAAGGAAAATTTCAAAAGAACAAAGCAAGGAAGACATCAAGAAGCTATCTTTGGGACACCAAAGAAAAGGTATGAAAGTATTTTTCATGGGCATTGTTATTCATGTAATGAATATGGTCACAAAGCTTTTGAATGTAGATCTTGTGAAAGAAGATATAATGGAATATTTCATAACACCATAAGGTGTTGGAGATGTGATCAAGTAGGACACATTTCTCTTCACTGTAACACCATGAGATGCTACAGCTGTAGTGGATTTGGCCACAAATCCCAGGAGTGATGGAACACAAGAAGAAAGTCCATGATGAGGACTTCACATAGCATGGCTAGAAGCAGGAATGAAGTAAGGAAGGGAGACATCTTTGAAAATATGGATGCTCAAATCTCAAGTTCTAAGGAGCGGGGACATCTATAGAAGTGGGTAAAGAAGACAAAGAAGCCAGAACAGAATGAAAGACTTAAGGGAAGTTCAAAAATTTCATCTACTGAGGCATACGCGGGTGACAGTGGTATCAGTCGCATACATACGCAGGATGAACTTTTATAGGTCGCGTACATACGCGAGCTGTCTATGCAGCAGGTCGTGTATACGTGGTGAAGCCTAAGGAAAAGGTTTATGCACAGGGATTGCAGTTTTATGTGATGGTATAACTCTGTGATGTAGGGTCTAATATGGTTTATTACAGGTTATGAAATTGTTTGCTGCAGGTTTTCATGATTCTATATTGGATTATGTAAGGTGATGATGTAAAATAAAATCTTGGGTGCATGACACTAACCCATGAGTATGGATTGATGCATTTTCTATTGAATAACAATGTTGGTTATGACAATGAAGTTATGACACCTTGGTTATGTGATAATACTAACAGAATATAAAACATATGAGTAACAATGGCACACACACAAACTACACAAAGATTTACCTCTTCCATACCACTTATTGCCCCCATTTTATATTTTCCCCATGTTCTCTAGTATAATTACTCCCCTTTTGTCACCCTTTGTATATGTTACAATAATATATTTCAGAAAAATGATAGTAAGAGATATTTCATTTAGAGTATAGGTTGGTTTTCAATTTGAAGTTTTGATTCCTTGTTTATCTGGCCAAGCCTTTGAATGTTTGCTAGCTAGCTAGTATATTTCATTGTGTTAGCAATGATTTGTTGGTTAATTAATATTGCTCCCATTGGGATTCAAGTCTTTCCAAATATATTTTTGTGTAATGTTAGTGAAAACAATTGGGGTCACATCCAAGTCCATGAGATTTTGTAGATACCCAAGTGAATATGGATGGAACCTTCTAAGGAATTTTTAGATAGATTCAATGATTCGAGTGCAGTGAAACTTCCAAGTGTTTGTGGAATTACATTGGTTAATAGATTGGTAGAAATGTCTATAGCTAAAGAATTTTCAAGTTTATATTTCTCTAGAGGTAAGGGTGGAATAATTTCCTTTGGTGCTAAAGCAGTACTCTACAACAAAATAATAAATATCACAGGAGAGTAATAAATATAATAGGAGTGTATAGAGGTCATAGGTGTAACACACCCAACCCCCTATCCACCTTTAGGCTGGTGGGATGTTTGATTTTCATCTTCTTGGAACTTAGTATGAGTATTTAGGTTCATTGGTGCCTATGATTTGTAATTTCTACTCGGAAGTGGTATGTATATCTCATTAATTTAAAATACTCTATTGCATAATTATGGTTATGCTTATACTATGATATCTAGGGGATTACTTATGATTAGTTATGTGAATCATATGATATGATGAACTAAAGGGAATCGTATATGCTACATACTTGGGTGTGGTTCATTAGATAGAATGGTTGGCCCCATAGTGGCCCACAAATGATGGTAATGTAAAAATAAATAAATAAAAGGAACCTTAAGAAGTCATAAAAAAGGAAGAAAAAATACAAGACATGCTTGATCTTTGATATCCTAATGTGTAGCATTGCATTGATACAACATCTAGAGCATCTGCAAATGCGCAAACTGCATACTGTAGTAAATAAAAACATAATTATATTTAGTTCTTAGTAAAAACCAAAAAATACTTGTAAGACATGTTAATAAATCCTAATAGAAATTAAAACTGACAAGATTGCAAATAGTAAATACCATTGATATTATTTTTTGTAAAATCCATATGAGAGGAGATTAAATAGTGACACACACACACACACACACACACACATCAGATGCGACGACCTGAATAAGCTCCTCTTGGTTTCGAGAATAATTTATTGGAGCCGTCTGATCTTGGATCAAACCTCCCTCAATCTGAAGGAGCAACAACGAAGTCAGCATTGACTATGTTGTTTCTCTAGTGTTGGATGGAGAGAGGTTTGCTCCAAGAATAAACGACTCCAATAAAAAAATTCTACTGAATAGGGCCAACCACGTGAAGGTGGAAGCTCCTATGGCCCCTCCCCCTCCTTCACATCATTCTCAATTCCCCAATACCCACTCTATATTCTACTAAAAAAATATGCATTAAAAATATTCAAAATTGATTAAAAGTGATTGTAAAGCTATAAATGAGGTTTATCATTCAAAGGCATATGTCATAAAAAGGAATTTTTATAAATGATATTTATCATTCAAAATATGTTACAAACATACTAGTTATATAATGTACATCTATTTGTCTTATAAAATTATTATACATTATCAATTTATTTTAGTCTTCTTTTGATTTTTCCAGTTCTTAAGTAATTCATCCATGTCCATGTCTTCGTTTACCGGGTGCTCTTCAGCAGTTGATGTTGCTTCAGTCCTTTCACAGCGAGCATGCATGATCTCATACCCACGGCATGGAGGCTTCTGTGAGGGGTCATCACCTACAAAAACAAAAAATATTAAATTTATATGGCCAATTTTTAAATATCATTGAAGTAGTTCATTAATATTAAAAAAAAAACTCTACAATGTAATTATTTACCTGTTGGTCCACTAGTCGGCACCGTTGGAATGGTTGCCTTGTTCTCCTGATCATCTTCAGGTCGAGGAGGCTGTTGTGAGGGGACATCACCTACAAAAAACAAAAAATATTAAATTTATATGGCCAATTTTTAAATATCATTGAAGTAGTCCATTAATATTAAAAAGAACATGTGCAATGTAATTATTTACATATTGGTCCACTAGTCGAAACTGTTGGAATGGTTTCCCTGTTCTCTTGATCATCTTCAGGTCGAGGAGGGTCAACTATGTCATTCTCTGCCATTGAAACGACAAAATTTATAAGGACAAAATTGTAAATGTATAAGTAATAAAAATTAGAAGTACAAAACTTATAAGTACGAAATTATTAAGTATATGATTAATCTACAGTCATTTTACCGTCGTGGGCCTCAGTCACAGGAACATATTGGGGTTTCACTCCACTGTGATGGGGTTGTTGGGGAGCACCATGATCTTCTGGTCACGCTTCACTATCAATGTTTTTTTGTCCAGTGTTAATGGTTTCATTGATAGTGTTTCTCCCCTGATTAGAACAAATCAAGACATTAAAGTTATGGACGATATCAAACATTTACATATTTTATAAGTAATGAAAGGTTAATGTAGATTGATTTTTATTTACCTTATCCTACAAACTGGATCTTGGGATCTGCCCCATGCTTTTCCTATGATCAACCACGGCTTTATAGTCATACTTATAACCAAGTTGGAGGTCTTCCTCCGTGGTTTCAATTCCGAAGTCGTCGCCCTGCATTGCATAAGAGCATGTTTTATTAATTTTTTTGGATGCAATAAATTGAAAGTTGTAAGGCGATACAAATAATATTATTAATATGTTTGGGTACTTACGATTCGTGATTGTAACCTCGAGTAGCTACCCTGGCCTAGCTTGTGTTGGCCATGTTTGGAAATCCTTGCTTTTGTTTTCTTCGAAGTGTCAGGAAACCTATCATCAAAATTTTCAAGTATGTTATATACCACACTTTTATTTAGATCTAAAGAAAATCAAAGGTATTGAAATAAAAATATTCTAATTTACCTTCGGGTACCAGTTATTTTTTCTCCTGATTTTTTTATATTTTTTCTTTTGCATCATCAATGATCTCCTTCCACTCCCTCTCTAGAATCGAAGGAGGAAGATCATACATGGGGTTGCCTGTCAAGCTTCATCTATAAACATCTTATGTATATTTTAAATATTTTCCTACTGTAGAGGTGACCATTTTTTATTGAACGTGTCTACTCCAAAGAGGCCTTCGAGATAATCCATAAGTTATTTTTTGAGGTTGGAATTCTGGAAATTCCACCTCATGCGCAAGGTTGCCCCAAAACTCAACAAGGCCTTTCTCTCTAGGTGCCTATAAAAATGGTCATTTCCCACACACAAAAAAATATTATCATTAATTTAAAAATAATAATCTAGATGCTTTGTGTATGAGATGGACAACATGAAACAGTTAAAATATGAAAAACTACATGGGAGTCTTATTTGTTTTAATGGAAGTTTGTTATCGTCGACCAAAAATGTGCACGGAAGGGTCCCCGTGTTGGTCACACGTCTAGCTCCAGGAAATGAAACCATGTCAACCACATCATCAACCTCATCTCTGTCACCACCTCTAGAGTTTGACCATTGTGGGGATGTCTGGCGGTGCATGTCATGGATCCTATCTAAATTAGGTGTGGAAGATGGAGAAGTAAATAGTACTCTAGCAGTTGTATGACATCCCACGTCAGGACTCTACGGTGTCTCTACAATGCAACTACTACCAACACTGGGTTGAACAGGCTCCAAAAATCTCTTTATAAAAAAGAAAATGTTTTTTTTGTGAAATAATGTAAAAGTTAAAAAACAGAGTTTCATAATTGAACATATGAGTACATTAAAAAAAACACTTTAAATTATGGTTATTACCTTATATGTGTTAAGTTGTGACATAAGGAGATAGATCCTTTCTAGGACATCAAGAGTTTGATCTGGACGGTCTAACAAGCTATCAAGTTCCTTGCTCGCTTTAATGATCTTTATTTTTATTAATATCATCAAATCAGGGGATGAATACAACCCCTCCTCATCGGCGTAATCATGGTCAACATGGGTTGCCGACTACATATCATTTCAACATGAAAATCAATGTTATTAAGTTATGTAAACAAATGAAATAATTGATCGCCACACAAATAAAATTATATAAATAAATAATAAAATGAATGTAAAATGAATGTCGAATTTGATAATCAATTACATGTTCTATGGCTGGCCCTTTTCCACGATCATCCTACCACATTATAATATAATATAATTAGAACCCCCAAATAGTGAGTAGTCTATCCTCAACCTAGTTCCAATTTTTGAACTTTGTTTTCTATATTCGAAGTTCTAAGCCCTTGCACACACCCCAAAAAAGGCAATTAATCAATGTCTATAGGGAGTGCCCAGCTTGATGAATTCAAAAGGGGTACCAATTAGTGGAATATTTGACTCTTTCCAGCCATGAAAAGTAAAAATTAGATGAGGAGCACCCCATGTAAAAGGGGTTATAATAATTGCTTAGTACACATGCTTGAGGAATGCCCTAGCTAAGGAGAGGACATGTGACAGCTAAACCATAAGAACATTGTTTAAAGTTCATCTTGGAAGGAATGATCCACATTATAAGGAAATATAAAATGATTGTATGGCATGATCAAGGATTATGTATGAAAACAAAGAGGATTTCTCCACTATCTCAAGGTTTGAATTCTTATTTTAAGGAAGGAACATGTTAGAAGAGCATGGTTTGAGGAAGCACTTCAAAGGAGAATGGCGTGCAAAGACTTTGTCAAACTTTGTCAGCAAAGACTTTGTCAAACCCTACTTTGAGCATCTTTCCACCTTTATTGAGTGCCCAACTTTGAGGGGGTTGTCTTGGAGTTAATTTTGGATCTTGAAGAAGTTTAATAATATTTTATTTTATTTTGATACATTGCACATATACTCCTCGTTATTTCTATTTTACATATAATTTGTTATGTCTATGATTGTTTTCCTTAATCATTCCAATGACTAGGCAAGTGCCCTTGGTATTTGTCTTAATCCATAGTTAAGGGACATCCTTGAAGAGGTTATTCCTTCTTATTATGTGATTACGATCCCAAAAGGGGGAAATAGGAATGTTCCTCTTCATTTGAGCCAACCCCTCTCCTCTTGAATCATTTGACTCCCTTGTAGGCTTCAATAGCCTTACAATTGTGAAATTAAGAAAGGTGAAATTCTATGTTTATCTCAATAAACATCGAGGGAATGATTATGCTAAGGATATAAGAGTAATCCCATCAACAAACCTTATATGCACAAAGGATCTTGAATCCAAAGACATTGATATGACCTCCTCATCCATGTGTTTCCTTAGCCTTCCCACTGATATGATTTATCTCTACCACTATTGGCTTCCTTCTCCCATAATAAAATTATGGTTGGTGTGATCCATATTTATAAAAGTTGGATCCCAATGCAAAAAACTCATGTTGGGAAGTGTTAGAACAACTTTAGAAAGTTAAAATTTTTAATTTCAAAGCCTTTGTTTTTACCTTTTAAAATCAAATGAAAATCAACCAAAAACTTAAGAGAATTGTTTTTTTTTAATTAAATAAATCCATTTTCGTTATATATCGATAAGTCACTTTAAATATTATCTGTTGAGGAGTTTTTAGCTAAACGGATCAAATGGATCTCGTGCTTTTGGGATTATAAATCTGCGCAAATTTTAAAAGAAAGCTTCCAACAGTTACCTCGAGACTTTGCACTTCAAGATTTTCAAACCATCTAAAGAAAAAAAATCATGAAGTTACAAAGCTCTGAAGTCCCGAAGATAGTTTTCCCGCAAAAATCTTATAATAAGATCCACGGATGATTCATAGGACACCTGTCATAAAACCTTATCTTGGGCTGACACATGGCATTCATTTTTAGCATTTGTGACAGATCATTCGCATGATTTTAGGTGACATGTGTCACTCATATTTTCTTGGCACGTCATTAAAGATGATGTCATCACTACCACGTCACTCCAGAAGATTTTCCTTTAGGAGGTAAATCAAAGGATAGATTCAGGACCGCCGAAGTACCAAAGTACCGAAGCATTTGATATAATAATGAATAAAAAACACTTAAAAACTAATAAAACATTAAACAAGTTTAATTAATCATAATTAACTACCAATTAATCACTCTGCAAATTCGCACTTCTGGATATTTTCGTTGTTCTTCATTCAAAACCCCTGAATGTCGAACCACCAAAGTTTAATTGCATTTACAGTTGGCTGAAGTTAAATATTTTGATAAATATTGTGATTGTTAGGTAATAAATTCCATATATTTTTCTTAATAATTACTTTGTCAGTATATTAATGTGAAAATTAATAGACTTTTATATTTTATGAATAAAGGTAATTTAGAACTTCAAACCATTCCGTCATTTGCAATCGGATGTTTCACATCTAGTGTTGAGATCTTACATTTTTTTCTTCTCACAGGAGTGTTAACTTCATAGCGTCGCGCAAAGCAAGAAAGTCTACTAAGGATTCTAACCCAAATATTGATATTCTCTTAGACACTACTGCTTGAATCACAGATGTTATCAAAACTTGGAAACGGGTGTATGACATCTTGGAGCACAAAATTATTTTGTGTCCTGATGATTCAGTCGAAGAAGAGGATGAACCATTCTCAACTAAGCTTAGGCTAGTGGATCAGTCCGAATTACAAAAGGTTTTTGCTCGGCCGAGGATAATTCCTTATAATGACATGATAAGTTGGGCCCTGGACCATATAGACATCCCAACCATAAGCATATTCAGTCACCAGAAGACCTTTGTTGGCTCCTTTCGACCAAAATATATACAAGTAATGTATAAATTATGCTCTGAACCTAAATATACTTATAATTCAACATTTATATTGGATTTCGAAAGGAGGAAATGCACTTAGTATGGTAGAACCAGCCATGATATAATCAAAGTCCGCTGGGGTAATACCTCCAAATTCAAAACTGATGTGCATGGCATATATTCCACAACATCTTTGGATGCTCACATTTTTTACATCGCCATGATGCTCTGTCGATTATTCGATAGGAAAAATCGTGCACATTTTATAGTGGAATGGGTTTCCATAATCAATGAAGTTGTTGAGGCTTATACTTTTAATTGGGAAAAAATGTTATCAGATAACCTAGCCAAGGAGGTTGTCGACTATAACACGTTGAAATCTAGAGTACAACATGCTCCCTTTTACATGTTTGCATACATCATGGATGCAATTTGTTTTATGACTCCTTTTCTGCTAATGAACTGGAGTTGGACCCAAACTAGTTCTGAGCCCATACATTTTTACCACTCAAAGCTATAGGAGGTAAATTCCAAAGATTTATTTTATGAAATTTGTCACAATGTAGTGATACCCATTCATGTGGCTATCTGCAGACACCATCCTTCAAGAATCTCAGAATAGATTATGGGAAATTTGGGCACAATTGCAGATTGGTATATTGAAGAAAATTTCTCCTACATCAAAGTATTTGGTTGCCTTGTCTCACCCCATGCCATTCCAAAATTATTAGCTGATAGACTAGTGTGTAGAGAAGTGGCTTATCAAATAGTGGTAGGAGGAATTACCAAAGATTTGAAAGAAGCACAAAAAAAGGTGTGGCCAACTTTTCCCATACAAGTTGGCATGTTCACATTATCTGATTTTGGTCATACAAAAGTTGAGGCTTCATCTTTGGAAGATGTCAAATTGGTCTATATAGAATACAAAAGGCATGATCCTCATAGGGTAGTTGAAAATAATTTATTCCGGTTCAATATGAAAAGATACATACATGAAGATTCCCCCTATGACGATGTTTTCAGGGGAGTTAGATCTTATGATGAAGTGGAAAATAGATTACAAAATATACCTTCAGATCAATAGGCTGGCTTCCTCAACTTTCAGAAGCACAGAAGGAACAACTTGCCAAATATTTTGTAGGGAGAAGCAAATCTTATTTCATCCTCACAGGAAACAAGAACTATTGAGCCCCAGCAAAGCTTGACTAAGGACAAAGTTACAGAAGTAGTGAAGAATACAGATGTATTATCTAAAGAGGTGAAGACATAATTACTAGGTAATCATGATCAGAAGTTATTAGTGTCCTTTGAAGCTTTCATGATGCATGGACATGCTTTTCCCCTTTCATAACCAACTACTACTATTTTTATCCAAAGTGTCATGAGTCTAGAAAAATCCATTGCACTCACTTCCCCCATTCCATCATTAACTCCTATAGAAACAAGTTTTGAAGTTCCCAGTTCAGAGGTTATTCATATAGATGACCCCACACCTATTATGCCTAAAGAGATTCCTCCATTAAGTTTCTTTTTCAATAATAAAAGAAAATCCATCATTAGAAGAGAATCTCAACAGAAGGATGGAGTGATTATTAAGACACACAAAATCATATATGATGGACAGGGAAAAAATGACCTTGACTTTGCCAAAGGGGTTGCAAATTCATTAGGATCCTTTTCCACAACCAACCAATGGTCAGTGGATCTTCTTACAAAAAAACTACAACATAAGTGTCTCATGGTTGAACATTTTCAAAATGATATGCAACACATAGAATAGACTACCAAAAGAAAAATGAATTTCAACATGGAGAAAACTAGACTGGGTTATCCACAACATATGAAGCAGTTGCAGGAGGAACTGGAAGTGAGTGTCCAGAATTTACATGCAAGCAACTCTATGCTTTCTCAGCGAGACAGTGCAATAGGACAATTGCATACCCGAATAAATTTACTGGAGAACACAAGAATATATAATGTTTCATTTAGAAGGAAATCATCTAAGATTAATGAAAATATGGAAATTTTCCAGTGGGATTTATATCAAAGTATGGATATCATTCAGAAATATTATCAAATGATGAAAAATTCCCTGGAGAATATTCATGAGAAAGAAAAGGAAGCCTGTGTAGCCAAATCAAAGTTCTAGAAATTTATGGTATGGAGACAGAAAATCAATATTCATGGGCTTGCCCCTTTTTCACAGTATGAGCAGGTAAAAGGGGAAATGGCTTTAAAAGCTTGGGAGACAAACCTTGAAGAAAGTAAGAAGATGGCTAGAGAAGCAAAAGAAGCTTGTCTCAACACCCTTTCTGTTGTAGAGTTGGAATTGGTTGATTTCAATAGTAGTGTTATCCTTGATACACTGGGGCCAGATTGAGATTAAAAAGAATAAAGAAAATTAAAATAAGAATAAGGAAAGTATACAAAATACCATCCAAGAGATAAATCAATTTGATTTGCAAAAGATAAATGATATGTTAGTAAAACCAAATTTGCAACACCAAGCTGCAACTGAGGCAATCATCAAGATTCGAGAAAAGTTACCATTAGTGCATAAAAAGGTATTTCTATTCGAATTGGATGAGAATGTTGAACCGTCCAGATTTGTTGTAGCATTAATGGAAATGTATGCTCATTTCAATGAACAGAGAAAATCAAGCGCATCCATGAGCAAATAAAGGAACTAATGAAGTGACACCAGATCAAGCATATCTCAGTAAAATATGAATTTTGTTGTTCAGTTTTGATTCTATTCTATAGTTAGAGCGAAAAATGTGGAATGTCTAACTACTTTTAGTTAAGACATTTTTGTATAAATAAACAGATCATAGATCTATTCCAGGATTCTTCTTGTCGAATGTAAAAGAAGAGAACTTATTGAATATCAATACAAAGAGAAGACAAAGATTCTAAGTCTCATTTCTTTGAGTTATGTTCTTTCCTTGTATTTCCATTTCCTTCTCATGATAGCTTCTTTATGTGGCTCTTGAAGATTGAAAGATTACAATTTAGTAATATATCTACTGTGATCTCAATACATCGAAAGTTCATTTAGTTATAGTTTTTCCTCTGTTCTTTCTGTGAGTAAAACAAGATCTATAATATGTGTGAGTTTATGAATTTTTAATCATCTATCAAATACATATATTCTACTTTTCTTCTACTGCGAATGAGGTAATATTTATCTGTAATTGATACCTTACTTTATTTTAACATTTTTGTGAATCATTTCAACCCCACATCAAAATTAAAATTACGACCCAAAGAAAGAGATATTGCCTCTACATTTT
>ML852726.1:49596-59666 GCA_009831015.1 Picea engelmannii | reverse complement strand
TAAGATTCTCTTTCAGCTTTTGCTTCTGATACTAAATGTTCATGCTTTGAATGATTCACATGAATGGTTGTGGTGATGTTCTGGTGGATGTTTGATCATTATATTATCATGATATTTATTTATCTTTCTTAGTTTCTAAGTTCAACAAGATCTTGTGTTAAGAAACTTTCTTCCTTAGGATTTTGTAGACCTGATGTTTACAACAACCCCTACATCCCTGTCTTTCAAGTCTTCCCTCTATTCATATTTACTCCCAATTATTGATTGAAGTTAGCCAAGACCTTGATTGTTGGTGCATGCTAGCCCTCTTATCTGAGTTGGAACACTATCATTTTGAGTTCATTTCCATTTGACCCTGTTGACACTCGGAACTGAATTTGGGTTGCAACAAATCAATCCCGAGGCAACCTCGAACCACTTTGGATTAGAAGTTACCCTCCTCCAACCTGAAAGGGATCTCTCGAAAAATGTCACAATATGATCTTCAGGAAGCGTGAAAAAGGTGGGCAGATTTATGGGTAAATGATGGTCTTGGATTTTTAGAGTTTGGGGGTTAAACTAGGGAAATGGTCCATTGGGCATGGAGTCAAATGAAAACCGAAGAAAGGAGATAATATCAGTGATCAAATATCTTGCAGAAAGTGAGGCAAAGTAAGTCTATCTTTCAGCGCTTTGAAATTGTGGTGTGGTAGCAGAAAAAGGGAAGGAAAGGTTGATGTAGAAGAGAATATATGAAGAATTCTGGAAGTGTAGACTGGTCATACACCCACTGATAGCTAGTGCAGAGGAAAGACAACAAACAATTACAGAAAACCATAATCCATTCGCTATAGTAGTGGTTGTACTAAAGTATAATGAAGCACATTAGTTAGAAGAAAACAAAATTGTAACACACTCGTGACAGATTAAGGAACAAATAAAAAATATGGTAAAGACAATATCAACTATGAGTAAGGAACATGTAAATGAAGTCCAAACAGATTTAACACGGCTGAAAAGAAGAAGAACATGATGAAATAATGGACCATGATGAATCTCACAGTCACAAGTAAAAAATCATCTGTATTATTTCATTCCTGGTTTACAAAATAACTCAGCAATTACAATGAACCCCTCTTCGAAAGAGGTTTTTCCCAGCGCTGCACTAGCACCCCCCCCCCTTTCTGTTACATACATCACTCTTTTTAAAAGATAAATCTAGAACTCTTTGTGTTCCGGGCATCTGAAACAGTTCTCCTTCATGGAAAACTGCGACTGCCAGGTGCCTCTGCCAGCATTTCAAACCGTTACTGACGTAGGGCAGCTTGTAAACGCCTTTGGCTAGGTGTACATAATCTGGGCGATAGACTTGACAGAACCATTTTACTTCCACTCTTGGGACACTAGCATGCCAAGGAGTCATCAACGCGTGTTTAATTTCTCGGCTAGGTTTTGTTTGTCATTAAACTTTACTTAATTATCTTGTTTAACAATTTATTCATCCACAATCCAAGTGAATTACAAGCAAAAGTTGAATCATTTTCAGGGTTTTAGACTGCAAATATCTGTCATCCTCTAGCAACGCCTCATTTCCCTTCTCATTAAAACAATCACAATTCATTCACAGGGTCGGGCCATGCCACAAGAGAATCACCATTTAGTAAAACAAATGAGGGTTATTAACGATCTCCCTTCTGCAACTCCACCGGAATCTCCACCTGCACATAGAACTCAGTTCCCACAGGGCGACCGACTGCGCTCTCAAAACCTCAGTTGTGGAGAGACTCTTGGAAAGAACCACCTCATACCCATCATTCAACTGTTCGACACCCTCGGGAAATAGATGCCAAATCAGGCTTCCTGCACCTCCTCCTCCCTTCCTAGCCAATGTTATTATGCTCTCGTAAATAGTCTATATGAAGGTGTCTCTGTAGCTGCTATTATAACCGGGATCTCTGCTTGAAGTCCCAAACTTTGCAAACATGACAGGCATTTTCAAAGTCTTCTCGTAGTCTTGGATGTGCGACGTGGTCCAATTTTTAACGAATGAAAGGTGAGCTGCTGATATGGATGAAGAATTCCAGTTGTCTGGATAAATATGTACCAAGGAAAATTCAATTCCTTGAGCTTGGTGATTCCTTACGAACTATGTGTCTACTTGCTGAGCAAAACTATTAGGGTTGTATACAACTCTGTCAAGACTAGAAGGTCCATAGAACCCTTCGAATCTAATCTCTAATAGATGCTTAGGATCAATAGATTTCACATAGAAGGCCATCTCTTGAATCCATTCCTGTAACGTGTCACCTGAGGCATCAGACAGGTAGAGAGGTTCGTTCATGAGCTCCCAGGAAAATATAGTCGGGTCGTCCTTGTACGTTGGTCACAGTATTCACTCTCCTCTGAATACTATCAAAATGAGTGGCCAACAATGGCTTCCCGCATAGCATGGCCTCCAGGAATGTATGGTTGTTATAATGAGATCATTTGGGTGCATTCACTGGGATCTACATGTAATTTGGACCAAGCCTGTGGCACTGTGTGTCTGCATATGCAAACGTTCGAGTCTGAAACATTTTGTCATTGGTATAGTATATGCCAAGAACGATGGCACCAGGATTGAATGCAAACATTTCGTTCTCATTGAAGAAGTTGTCAAAAACCAACCGACCCATAGGCTGTAAGGGAAATAGATCCTCATGCCAAATATTAGTATCATTGAGAGGATCGAAGTCCAACTTATCCTCATCTGTTGAATCCATAGTCGGATATAGAGCTTCCATTCATGTTAGTTTCCCGAAGCTATGGCATCAGTTAAGTCTTTGGTAGTGTGGTTGTGGTTGCTACCTCCCACGATCACAGCTTCCTCGTCAAGAAAAAACTTCAATCCACATGTAGGTTTCCAATGAAACTTGTTGTACGTTTCTCTCCCGTCTTTGGTGATCATCTTAAATGTGTGAATGCCATAGCCATCCATGTGGCAGTAGTTAGAATGGATTCCCCAGTCATCGAACAAATACATGAAGGTAAGACAACTCTCTGGAAGGTGGGACATGAAATCCAAATAGCGCCATGGCTCTAAGATCTTGTGTGCTGGTGCTTGAGCTTCCCAATATCCCTGGTTGGCTTGATTTGCTCCGTTGCTGGCTTTCTAGGAGTGTTGTAAGATTCTACAGATCAATGATTACCTGTCCATAATCTCGTACAATCTCGTGTAAATGTACTGTTTCAGGATCTTTAACATTTCTTAGAGCCGAATGATGATGGAGAGAATTCTTTTGAAAAGGACGATGGGCCAGGGGATTGAGTCCCGTTATCATATTTCTCTTGAGATGTGAGTTCCAGTTGTTCTTTATCTCGTAATCTATTCATCCTGGCAAACAGCCTGCTATCAAAACCACTTATTTCCAAGGAGGGCATGTAGTTTGAATATAAGATTGTCTTCGTCTTCAGAAAAATATCCTCGTTTCAAATCAAGGAGAAGTTAATTTATCCATCTCATCCTGCAACTCCTACCACACCAAAGCAGACCTGCGGCCTTGGGGAGAGTGCGCCAGCAAACCTCTCCATGCACCTGAATATGTTGGACAAGTCTGGCATCTTCTTCTTTGTTCCAAGCTCCTTCAGCAAATCTGATGCAAATTATAGATAATTGGAAATAAGATGCGATCCTCAAACACATTGGGGATGAAAATATTGAGTAGAGAAATTCTGAAATCCATTACAACAAACCCCATAAAACACTCTTACATTTACACATAAACCTGATGGGTATTGGGCTTGCCTTCCATGCAATCTGAAGATGACTCCTAGTGCTAACAGGTTCCAATTCAGGTTGTCTTTCTTGCTTCCTTGTCTGCGTTGTTTTCAAATCTGTCTGCAAAGTCTTCATCTCCTGTGTTCCCTTCAAGCTCTCTGTGATACTCATTGTTTTATGTTGTTGTTTTATCTCCTGTATGGCCAAGTTGATTCTCTCCTATTATTGGTCCCATTGTTGGACCTATTCATATTCCTCCAGAAGAGTCCATATGTGCGCGGTTCTGTCGAACAACTTTTCTACTTCCCTTTCTTTTTTATCCATATGAACTATCTAGAGTGCAGATTGTTGTTCTCTCTATTCTCAAACCTTCGGAGGAGTCATAGGATTGAACCTTTCTTTGAGATCCTCAATTTCTTGCTTATATATGTCAATTTTTTGCGAGATCATGGTGATATTATCCTCTACATTCCTCTCAGGTGCCTGTGCATTCTATGGGATGTGATCATATACCATTTTTAATCCCTATTCTAGTTTATTTGTGCATTGCTTCTCCTCTTGGGTTTCCAGCTTTACCTACTCCACCACCAGTTCTAGTGCATCCTTTCCATTTCTAGTTGCCTACAATTCCATCACGTCTATTCTAGCTCACGATTGCACTTCCTGCACAACACAGACTTCCAATATGTACAGTGAATTTGTTGGTATTTGAGATAGTACCAACTATAAATGCGCCAATTCTTTGAGTGGTTTCTGAGCGATGGTCTCGTCCCCCTACAACATGTCTGTTGTTATTTGGAAGCTAGAGCTTTCTTATGCTACAGTCTGAATGGTGTCTTCTTCATTCTTCACACTCCTGTCCTCAACTTCTATTGCTCGAAGGATCATCTTTGTTCCCCTTTATTTCCTCTACGTTTCTTGTATCCTTTCCAAGACCTACTTAATTTTGGTCAATTTTTTTATTATTCCTCCTCTTTGGTTCTCGGCCTCTTTGAACTCGTTCGCTACGTGATCGTGTACCCTCTATGCTAAAAGATTGACATCATCCTCGTTAATTGTGTATTTAAGGATTTTCTTATGTGCTTTAGCCTTCTTACGCGCCCCCCCTATATGTATTTTTGGTCGTTTGCATGGTCTTGTTTCTTGTGGAGTAGCAGTCGAAGGGGTTTCCTATGTTGTTGTGTCCCCCCTTCCTTCTTTCTTGTATGTGAATCCTTCTTTGGAGTGTTTCCCTTCATATTTTTCACTGGATTTTGACTAGGCTTCCCCTGTTGTGTTGGTTTCTTTGTCGCAGTGCTACCCCCTGCAGATGTCTTGGACGACCCTACTTCTACCTCTTTTCCCTTGGGCACATCCTTGGTAATGACTGGAATATTCCAGTCATCCTTCCAGTCTCTCATGGACATTTCAACTTCCTCTTCATTGATGCAAAATCAAAGTTGAATCCATTCTTTCTCTAGATCCCTACACACTTAGATCCACATGTTGTGTCGCGTAGCCCTAAAGTTGGCTACCCCTTGATATTGCACAACCACCTCCGGAGTAATCCTCCAAGTGTTGGTGATTTTGTCTTGTATGTCGTTGAGATACCGAGAAACAGTGTCAGCATTTCCACTTCTACTCTTAGTGTCTGAAGTTCTTCCCATTTACGTGTACCTTTCTATGCAACAATGTCCTACCCTGCCACAGAAATAGGAATAGGTAGGATCTTTCCATCCAATTAGTGTTATCAAAATCAACAACCAGGAGTAGTGGAATGATGTTCCCAAGTCCTGCACATCCTTTCATTTTTCTAAGAATAGGTTCAGTAAATATGGGACCGAGTTGAGCATGGTTTTATTGCCACACTATGTTGTTGTTGCGAAAACCCCTGCAGGGACCTCCTCCTTGTAGAAATTGCGTAGTAATTTGTATGTCATTAATTTTTTGGCCATCTTGGTGGTTGCATCACTGATCCATTTAATGATTATTCCATGTGAGCCTATTTCCATCCCATATGTTTTATTCATCTCTTCTACTAGAGACTTCTCTTTGGTTTTATCGTCGAGGTACTGCATGGGACTCTCGCCATTTAATGGCAAGCCTGTGATGAATGCAACGAGCTCTATGTCGATTGAGACAGGGTCTTCTAACCATAAAAATCCTCCATGGAGGACCGCCATCAACTTCTTGACACATTTGTTCACCTCTTTCCCCCTTCCAAAGTGTGGAATCTCTAACAAGTTCAAGATCCTTGTGTTTTCTAGGCTTGTTGCCCATTGCTTTGGCTAAAATATCGGATCTCCAAATGGCCCTATGCATAGGATCTCCATGTATACATGCAACATAAATTATGGGAATTTGTTGGTGTTGGTCACAATGTTATCTATGTACTGCAATCTTTAGATGCAGCCTAGTAAGTTTGGCATGCACTGCACCCCCTCTGGAATGTGTGGTAAGACTATCGAGGCATCGGGCTATGTGCGTGGGGACCACGCGATGGGTTGTTTTCCCTTTCTCTTTATCAACATGCTAAAGGTCCCGACCTCTGGTTCTCTATCTTCCCCGCTCGAATATTGTTTCCTTGTGATATATTTTATCTATACATCCTCTGGTTGTGCGGACCCAACCATAGGTTGTGTTCTTAGCCTGTTAGACTGTGTTCATTCGTTGTCATTGTCATTTATGTTGTGAGTTGCTTCGACCCTTACAGGTTGATGTGGGCTTCCTGTGGCTAATGGTTCAAGACCCTACACACTGTCGTGCAAGTAGATATCCATACCATCCATCATCCAAATATAATAGTATTCCTCGACCAGTGTGGTACTCACTGGTTCGACCTACGGTGAGGGAATTGCGTTGACATCAACGATTCCCTCTCTCTGTGTAAATTCCTGCTCCACCTCTGCGGTTTCCTACGGTGACCTGAGACTACTGTGTGCTTTTCATGTTGTTTGGCTTGGTGTGCCAACCTTTGGAGGTGCCCTCATGGGTAATTATTTATTTCTCAATTGATTTTTGCCTGCTTCGACCTCTACACTCACTGGTTTGCCTCTTGTCTTCATGCTCGTTAGCTTCGAGAGTTTTCAAATGCACAATAATTCTTGTTTGGTCCGCGTTTTCACTTTATATAGAGGGTGTCATAACTTCCTTAAATATTCTCAGAGAAGATTCTTTGGTTGTTATTAATGCGTTGAATCTTGTCGAGTACTCTTCATTCAGTTTCATAAATGCCCAATTCTTGCCTTTTTATCCTAACACTCGGTTTTTTCTTTTCCAACCGTTGGCCCCTTTTCTAGTGCACTACACTTTTTTGGTGCGTCATACATTTATATTGTGAATTCCCCTTAGTTCTCGGTGTTTTCTTCCTGTTAACCAAATGTTGTGCATGGTCACCTTTTCTTTTTGTCGCGTTGATTCCACTATCTACTGCACACGATATTTCTCAGTATTTTGTATTTTCTTTCTTTTTTCTTCTTTTTCTCCTTTTTATTTATTTTTATCATTTTATGTCCTAATCTCTGTTATATTACTGTAAATGTTTTGAACCTTCACATAATAGATCTAGCTAGGAATTGACATACACAGTTGCAGAGAAAATATGAGAAAAGAGATGTAGGAGAGAAAGAATAGAAGAATTATCATTAACAAAATGAATGAATGATAATTTACACGCGATATAATTTGTATAACTCAACTAATGCACACTGTAGAAGAAGCCAATGCACCATAGTGGTGGTCTAGAGTGATCTAGACACACACCAATAGTTACAAGAGTAAACTGCCATCTAATCTAGTCTCTCGGGAAGTTACGGGAGTGAACTGCCACCTAGTCTGAGTTAACAACTCTATCAATATTCAGTTAATTGATTGAAACAGAGTGAAGTGAGGAAGCGATCAGGGAATCATGAATAATGTGCTAGTCTGTTGATGATCCCAAGGAAAATGTTCATTATATGGTGATGATCTCAATGCTCCATGGTGATAATCCCAATGTAGCATCCAGACTCCACTCAACTGACCAAACTGAAGTGAAAACTAAAAAGAATATTCTCCTAGAGGAATATTCTCCCTAAAATTTAGGAGACTAGATAATGACTAATAATCATAGGGAAAACCTTAGGAAAAATAAATCCTAGGTGCATATGAAGTACTCCAACACACCCCCTGAACATCACTATGGTGAAAATAAAGAATGGGTCCCAACAATGAGGCCATGTTAGGTACCCAAATACAAAAGATACATTGAAATAAAATGAGGAAAGAGGGAAAACCTCATGGGAAAACCCCCCTCAAAGTACAATGTATGTAAAAAGAATAACTAACAGTTTCTAGGAAACTATGTCCTTGACTCCATGATGACTGCGCAAACAATGGAACTTATGCTCAGTGAAGGTCTTGGTGAAGATGTCTATAGTCTGTTCTGCTGAAGGAAAAAACTACATGTCAATGATCCCCTCTTGTACTAAGTCTCAGATGTAGTGAATGTGGATCTTGATGTGCTTCAACCATTGCCTCTGAACTGGATCTCTACAGAACTTTAGAGTGCTCTGGTTGTCACACCAGATGACGATCGGTCGATGAAACTGAATTCCCAACTCAGTAAGAAAATGTTGTAGCCACATAGCCTGAATGGTTATGTTGACTACCCCTCTATAATCTTCCTCGACTGAAGATAGAGAAATATCATCCTGCTTCTTGCTTGACCAACAGATAGGCCCATAACCAATAATAAGTGAGTAACCAGATGTGGACTTGTGATCAATGTTATCACCATCCCAGTCAAAATCAATGAACCCTATGAGGTGCAATGTAGAGTTTGTTGCATATTTAATCCCAAAAGTGATGGTGCCTTGTATGTATCAAAGGATACACTTTGCAGCCTTTCAATGTATCTCATACAGCTCCTACATGAACCTGGAAACTGCTCCAAATGCATAGGATAGGTCTAGTCTGGAGTGTGTGAGATACAACAAGATCCCCACTAGTTGTCTGTATAGTGTGGTGTCGACTAGTGGAGTGTCCCCACCATCCTTAAGTATGACACATGATAGGAAAGGAGTTGGGGTAGACTTCCATTCTTTCATGTGAAATCTCTCAAGAAGATCTCATGCATACTTGGCTTGAGACAGTTTTATGCCTGATGCATCATGAATGATCTCAATTCCAAGGAAGAAATGTAGCGGACCCATGTCTATCATAAAGAAACTGTTATGTAGAATCCTCTTGACTTCAACAATATTTGAAGTCAAGCAATCGGTGATCAGCAAATCATCAACATACAGAACTAGGAGTAGAAGTGAACCAGTCGTCCTGAGCATGTAAACATTCGGGTCTAATTTACAACGTAAAAAGTTCTCTGACAGTAGGTAGGATTCCATATTGGCATATCATGCCCTTGGAGCCTACTTGAGGCCATAAAGAGACTTCTTTAGTCAACAAACCAAATATGAATCTTGCATAAATCCTTGGGGTTGCTCCATATATATCTCCTTAGAGAGATCGCCGTGAAGAAATTCATTATTCACGTCCATTTGATGGAATTCCCATCCCTTGTTTACCACAATGGAAAGTGAAAAACATATGGAATCCATATTCTCTACCGGATCGAAGGTCTCATCATAGTCAAGGCCATGCACTTGCTTAAAGCCTTTTGGAAACTAGCATGGCTTTGTATCTACTAAATTGTCCATCCATTACGCTCTTGATCCTGTAGACCCATCTACACCTGACAAGTTTCCTTCCTGAAGGAAGGGAAACTAGATCCCAATTCTGGTTCTCAAGGAGGTACTTGTACTCCTCCTGCATGGAGGATTCCCAAAAGGGATTTCTAGCAGCCTCTCCATAAGACTATGGATCTGAAGACTGAACTAAGAAAATATTCTTGGGTGGCATAGTTTTAGTGGAAGTGAGTGCAAGAGGAGGCTCCTTGAATCAAATTGAGTCCTCCTATCATCAGTTGGATCTCCATCAATATCCCCTGCATCCTGAAGAATAATCTTGGCCCACTTGGGCCTCTGCTCTAGCTTTGCATGATATGTAAATGAAAAATGATTATGTGTACAAATTTTCAAGTGAAAAAAGTTATGTGACTTAGGAAATAGGATCAAGTTACAAACACATAAACTTAATGAGTTTTTTTACTTAACATGACCAACATAAACAACATAACATCCATAAAAAATAAGCACATTAACACAACAAAATGATAAAGGAGTTCACCCCTCTATTGGGCTACATCTCATGGTCCAACTTCCAATGGATAATTTTCATTAATGTTCAAAGTGTCAAAAATATTTCTTTACAATTCTTAGAATGAAAAATAGATGGCTTCAATGGCTCCATAATGTCCAAA
>ML852726.1:31988-49546 GCA_009831015.1 Picea engelmannii | reverse complement strand
GACCCTTTCTCCCCCCAACCAATAGTTATAGAAAACTTAAATATAAGTTCCAAAGTATAGGGTTAAGAAATATTTCATAGGCGGGTTGGTGGCATGGCCTCTGTGGAGACTATTCCATACAAAGAGGTCCCAATTTCAATCCCCTCACAGAATCTATAAATTTTATACCAACCAACAAATGATCGAGTGCCACATGTCAGCCCCTGCCTGGGCCACATGGCACCTTCCCATTCACCAGAACATTGACACATGTCATCACCGAGTTGGTCCACCTCAAACACTTCCATATAAGCTACAAATCACCACCTACCACATTTCTAGTATGGTACCATGCCATGTCATCAGTACAGTCTGCACAGTCAGACTGTATGGATTGTACAGTCAACACTTTTTTGCATGTTTGGGAAAGTGGACAGAACATGATATCTCTCACATACGATGTTTGTTTGAGATCGTTCAAGTTGCATTGGGATCATGAGGATGATATATACACAATGAATTAGTTTCCAAGCAATTCCAAACACTTGTGTTTTGAGCATATTTTGATCCCCTGGATCGCTCCTCCCCATTGGGAAGCTTTTGAACCTCCAAAAGACTACTTCCAGTAAATATGAAGATGAGGGTACATTTCCCTCACCTTTCCAACCTCAATCCATTTAGCTTTACTTCGATTTGTGCCTTTAATACCAACATGAAGGTATTCCACATTCCCTCATTTTGAAGTTCTCATCCTCCTATCAAGGATTGTATCCCCATGCAATTCTTAAAGATATTCTGGCGAGAATTCATCTATTGAAGGAATTTGAACATGCTCTCCTTGATCTTCAATCAAAGGAGGCTCATACAATCTCAAATTATCAACATTAACAACTGCATACATTTGCATATAAGGAGGTAAATCCAAATGGAATTCATTGTTACCAATCTTTTCAAGAATCTTGAAAGGTCCATATCTAATTGGTTTCAATTTTTTACCTTCTCCTTTAAGCCTCTCTTTTCTAATGTAAAGCCAAACTTCATCTCCAACTTGGAAACTATGATCAACATGATGCTTTTCATGTCTTGTCTTGTACTTGGCTTGGCTCTTTTCCAACTATTCTTGTACCATTTGATGCATCAACTGAATTTGTTCAATGAACTTATTTTTTCTATCAATGTCATGATGACCATCAATAGAAATATCTTTCCCAAATATAAAATCTAAAGGAGATTTTGCAAAATAATCAAAACATGCCTCAAATGGAGATGTTGGAGTCGAGCAGTGCTCAGCCCAGTTATAAGCATGTTGAATGTAGTGTAGGTGCTCATACCAAAGCTTAGGATGTCTACTACAATAACCACGAAGAAGATGTACTATTGTTCTATTCACCACTTATATTTGACCATCGGTTTGTGGATGAAATGATATGCTCTTTTTCAGCTTGGTTTCCATGGGTTCACATAAGCTTGACCAAAATTTCCCAATAAATCGAGAATCTCCATAAGAAATAATGGATTTGGGCAACCCAAAATGTACCCAAACATGTTGAAAGAACATTTTTTTCATTTGTTCATTTGTAACCTGCTTCTTACAAGGCATCAAAATACACATTTTTCTGAAACAGTCAACCACAACATAAAGATAATCATGATTTTGTTTTTACATAGGTAGACCTCTTACAAAGTCCATGGAAATGCTTTCCCAAGGATGAGAAGGAAACGGAAGTGGAGTATACAAACCCAACTTTCTATTTCTAGGCTTATTTGTAGCACATAAAGAACATCCTCTTACATATATTGAAACACTTTCATTCATTTTAGGCCAATAGCAATACCTTTGCAAATCAGCCATTGTTTTGCCTACACCAAAGTGGCCAGAAATAAGAGAAGAATGTTCTTCCCTTATGATGTGGACTCTTTCACCCTGTGGAATACATAGCTTGCCAATATGATACTTATCATGCACATGGTAATCCAATTCCTCTACTTGGTTAGAATGACACAGTTGCATAAACCTCTTTAAAATCAACATCCAAAGCATATTGTTCAACATAGCTCTCATGCATGGTAGAATTATGCTTAAGAATAATTGAAGCACTAACAATAGGCCTATAAATCATATCAAAAAATTTGTTATAAATGCCTTTCTTATACCTGATAACCAAGTGGAATTGTTGTAGAAAACCCATCCATCTGAAGTGCCTTGTTTGTTGTATCTTTGTTTGTGATTTTAAGTATTACAATGTTTGATGATCTATGTGAATGATAGCTTCTTTTCCCAACAAATAATGTTTCCATTTTTTCACTCTTTGCACCAATGTATACAACTCCTTATCATATGTAGGATAATTAATCACAACACCATTAAAAGTTTCATAATGAAAAAAAATGGTTTGACCATGTTGCAACAAGACTTCTCCCATTGCATAATTATTTGCATCTGTTTGGATCTCAAATGGTTGTCTCAAATTAGGAAGTGCAAGAACTGGAGCTGAACTAATATTCTCCTTCAATGCATAAAAATATTTTTGTTGATTGCCCCCCCATTGGAAAACTTTCTTGATGCTTGTCATTGCATGTAATGGAGCTACAATTGAAGAGAAGTTAGACATAAAATTTCTCCAATATTGGGTTGATCCCAAAAAGATTCTTAACTATGTCACATTGTTGGGCTTGGGACAATCCAAAATGAATTTGATCTTGGAAGGATCAATTTTCAGTTATCCTCCTCCAACAATATGTCCCAAGTAAATAATTGAGGTCTTTACAAACTCACATTTAGACATCTTCAAAAACAAATTTTCTTTCTTCAAGACTTATAGAACTTTATTTACATGCATAACATTCTCTTCACGAGATTTTCTAAATATCAAAATGTCATCCAAGTAGACAATCACACAATCATCAATAAATGGCCTTAAAACATCATTCATGAATCTCATGAATGTAGCAGGAGCATTACAAAGACAAAATGGCATAACCATCCATTCAAACAAACCTTGCTTTGTTTTGAAAGTTGTCCATGTGTCTCCTTCATCAATCCTAATCTGATGATATCCACTTCTCAAATCCAACTTAGTAAAATACTTATCATCTTTCAATTGATCAATCAAATCATCTATTCTAGGAAGAGGATAATGATTCTTTCCCGTAATCTAGTTCAAGGCTCTGAAATCTACACACATCTGCCATGTACCATATTTCTTTGGTACTAAAAAAATTTGGTGACCTACATGGCAATGTGCTTGGCATGATAACCCCTTTGTCAAGCAACTCTTGGATTTGTTTTTTAATTTCAGCATTCTCCATGACTGACATCCTGTACATACCAATGTTTGGGACCCAATGGTTGGAATCCCAACCCCACCTGAAAGGGGTTGTGGTCGATTGAGATATGTAGGGATCGGTTCTAGCTATGTTGAACATAGGGGAGACTCTCATCCCATGTGTGAGGGTGCTTGGAATTATACATGCGCAAAATAAGCATGATCAATCAATTTACAACCTCGGTTTGGCCATTTGTCTGGGGGTGGAAGGTCGTGGATTCGGTGAGCTTGGTGTCTAGCAGTGTCCAGAGGCTTGACCAGAATGTGATGATAAATTGAATGTCCTGATATGAGACAATGGTTTGTGGGATTCCAAAATGTACCCATACTCGTTCAAAGAAGAGCTTGGTAGTGGCCTCTATTGTGATGCTCTTCTTACATGCATCCAACATCGCCATCTTAGAAAAGTGATCCACAACCACAAAAATGAATGCATTGCCCCATTTGGTGGATGAGAGGCCCAACATGTAGTCCATTGAGATGGATTACCATGGTCTGTTAGGAGTAGGCAGAGGGGTGTACATGCCTTGTTTCTTAGTGGCCATTTTGGCAGTCACACAGGCAGTGCATGACCTAATATACTTGTTAACCTCTTATCGACGTTTTATCTAGTATAAATGTTTTTGCAGCATTGTCACTATATTTTCGACGCCGAAGTGTCTTGTCACCCGATAGTAGTGGGATTCCCATATCAACTTCGCTCACTCGCTTGATGGAATGCAAATATGGCCCAAAAAGAACAGTAGACTGTCTTTAAGATGGAAATTAGTGACAACTACATTTGTGCCCAACATTTGGTAGGTGGTGGCGAATTTTAGGTTTGTCTCATAGAGTTGGGGCCATCCAGAGGTCTCATGGCCACAATATTCTAGCACGGTGGTGAGTGTCGTGACTGGTGGTCTGCTGAGGCAATCAACGACATGGTTGGTGCTTCCCATTTTATACTTGATGTCGAGGTGGAATTGCTACAAGTATGTGGACCACTTCTGATGGTGGTCATTTTTCAATTTTCCTTCTGTCTACATGAACTGCAGTGGCTTATGATCAGTGTGGATGACTGTATCCTTCCCAAGAATGTAATGTCTCCACTAGTGGCGGGCTTGCATAATGGATTACATTTCTTTGTCATAAGTAGGGTACTTATGGACAAAATCTGATAGTGTCTCACTATGATAGGCCATGGGGTGGTTGTGCTGAACGAGAACGACACCCACAACATAGTCTGAAGCACCTATCTCGATCTCAAAGGGTTGTTGCAGGTTCGGTAGTGAAATTACTGGGGTTGAGCACAAGCGTTGCTTCAAATCATCGAACTCTTGTTGTTGGGACCGACCCACACAAATTTATCCTTACTACCACCTCTGGTTACTTATTTGAGGGACCATGCAATATGGGAGAATCCTAACATGAACTTGTAGTATAAATTGGTAAGGCCCAAGAAGCTATGAAGCTCAGTAAGTGTGGATGGAGTTGGCTAGTTACAAATTACTTGGATTTTGGATGGATCCACATGTACACCATATTTATCAACGATGTATCCCAGGTAATGAACCCTCTCCATGTCAAAGGATCATTTTTCCAAGTTGGCGTAGAGATGGTGTTGCTGCAGGGTGTGCAAAACCTACTAAATATGTTGCAAGTGTTCTACCCAAGTCTTGTTGTAAATGAGGATGTCATCCAGATACACCACTAAAAAATTATTGGTGAATGGTCATAAGATATCATTCATCATCCTCATGAAAGTGGCTGAATAATTTTTCAAACCAAAAGGCATGACCAACCATTCAAAAAGACCTTCCTTTGACTTGAAGGTGGTCTTCCATACATCTTTATGTTCTATCGAGACCTAGTGGTAGCCAGAATTCAGATCAATATTACTGAAGTATTTGGGCCTTGTGATCTAATCAAGGAGGTATTTGATTCAAGTAATTGGGTATCAATTTCTGACTGTGATTTTATTCAGGGCCTGGTAATCAATGCAAAGTCGCTAAGTTCCATATTTCTTCTATACTAGCACGATTGGGCTCCCGCAAGGTGATGAGATGGGACGTATGTGCCCCTTGTGGAGCAGTTATTGGATCTGGTGCTTAATATCCTTATTCTCTAACAGAGAGTAGTGGTATACTATCCCATTGGGAAGCGGTGTGTTGAGGGTCAAATAGATTGGGTGCTTGACCTGATAGTGTAGAGGTACCCCGGTAGGTGAGGAAAATATATCTGAGTATTCTTCCACGACCTTATCCACTTGCTTCTGTTGTGTGGAGAGGTCATTTGTGGAGACCCTGGATGTGGTTTTGATCTTTCACTCATTCTAAAAGAGAATCACGAAGAAGACAAACTTCCCTATCTGAGAGATTACCTTTCTGCATTCCTTGGAAGAGATCAAGGAAATAGCACTGGGTGGGACTGCCTCGGGTATCCTGTACAATTTCTTGTTCAAAGTAATAATAACACTACGAGGCATAGACTCATATACAACATGATGTTTCCATAAATATGGTTGGCCGAAAAGAACAATACAAACTTCGAGAGGGGAAACATCACACAATACCTCATCTTTGAAGGGCTTGATGTCGTATGACAGGGGACATTGTTGGCTGATGCAGATGTCGCTTCCTTAGCAGAGCCATCCGATGGTGTAGGGATGTGGGTGTGGCATTGTCGGTAGGGCGAGTCACTTGACAACCTATTTTGAGATGAGGTTCTTCTATCTATTGTTATCAATGATGAAGTGCAACGGGGTACCCTTCACCCACATCTGTGAATGAAAAAGATGTTTTCCTTACTCTAGCTCATCTGGTTCACTGGGATGGAGCTTGGTGGTAGCAATAGTAGCACTGGGTTTTGTGTCAATGATCTGTCTCCCCCTTTCTAGTTCTTACTCAGATTCAAAACCCACATTTGATTCAGAGGCTTTCACCTCAGCCACCAGTGACTGCTTCGAGCAGAAATCAACAATGTTATGCTAGGGTCTCTTATGGAAGTCGCACCACTTCCCGGTATCTTTCTTTGTCTTTCTGGTGTCCTTCTTTTCTCACAACCTAGAATGGTTTTCCTGAGTTTTTCTTTCTTTACTATTTCCTTTACTCTATAGGTTGGGGTTGCCCTTTTCTGGATTTTGCTGTGTGGGGTTCCCAGGCCCAAATTGCCACGTCTTTTGTTTGAGCTTCTGCTTGATTTTGATGGCATATTGATAGGTCATGCCAAAGGATGATATGTCTAGAAACTCCATTTCATATTGGATGTATTTATGCCGACTGTTATGATACTTGAGCACCAAATGTCTCTCAGAATATTTGATACCTAGCTTGGTGCGCAAGGTATGGAAGATATTTGTGAACTCGAGCATTGCTTGGTCTCTTTCCTGCCATAGCGTGGTCCATTTTGTGTACAGGTCGTCATAACTTCCAACAGGGTAGTATTGTTCCTTAATAACATCCATGAAGGACTCCTAGGTGATTGCAACTATAAATAATGAGGGTTACTCTATTTTCTTTTTTTCAAAGAAAGTTTACCACTTATCTTTGACATGGACGATGACTTTGAGGAGCGCAAAAGTAATATTTTCTCTATTATAGAAGTTATGGACAGAGAAATGCCATTCTAGAAGATTCAACCATTTGTCTACCACATATGTGTCTATATGAACTTAAAATATAGGAATATTGAAGTTGATTTTTACCTTGAAGGGGGTGACGCCTCCATTTGAGGAAGATGTGTCACCTATTGGTAGTCATTGAAGGATTTGCGCAAAACTATCCATCATCTCATTCCTCTGTTGTGTGAGGGATTCCTCGAGAAACATTTTGAAGGTATCTCTTGTCCCATTGTGTTTCTTTTCTTCTTCCATGAGAGTTCGTTTGGGCATGTGAGATATTTTTTCCTCAAGAGAAACAAGCTCAAGACCCAATTCTTTGTACCCTAACCTCATTGGGGACATGCATTAAGAACGATAAGGAGCATACCGCTCTGATACCACTGATCTGGAATATATTTGTAGAATGAAATTAATACATATTATTATCAAAATATTCTTAACACATAATAACATATATACAGTAAAATTGGTTTATATTCAATAAGGAAATAAGCTGAAACTGTAAAATGCAGTGGAAACAAGCTTGCTAGAATGGTGGCACCTTATCTCTGAGAAGAGATGTGATGGTTACGCTCATTCACAAGAAGATGATTACAATGAGGCTTTGAAGGCATTTTTACAATAAATAGGAATGTCAAAAACCCTATACATCCAAAAAACCTAACCCTAGGAGATGAAGTGCCAAAAGTCATGTGGGCCCCATTTGGGTAAGTTAGTACATCAACTTCCCGGGGTCGTAACTTTTGCATACGATCTTTGTTTTAGAAACATGATAACCCATTGGAAAGGTATATTTGAGGATTACACATTTTTATTCTATCTATCAAAGGTCATTTTGAATGTGGCGAGCCATAAAAAAAGTTGTTTAGAGCCTCAAAACGGCCCCGCAAGTCAAGGACCCGAAAACTAGGGAAAAACTACCAAACATGAACACTGCCAAAATGAGCTAGTTGGAATAGGTGGGAGGCCACCAAAATCTATATGGATCATTTAAAATTCTTATAATGATAAATATATGGCTTCAATGGCTCCAGAATGTCCAAAAACCCTAGTTGGGCTCTTCATGCACTTGGTTTGGCAAAAAACTGAGAAACATACAACTTTGGATGTTTTTCCCCAATAGCTTGTTGTCTCTGCTTGCACAAAAGAAAATCTGTGTAACTAACCTATCTCCTGTACATTTCTCATGCCAAAAACGCAGCACATGCACTCGTTTCGCAAATTGTGGCATAATGTCGCACGGTTAGGGGGCCTGACACCTTTTTCGACGAAGGTTTCGATTGCATGGCCCATGTGGTTGGGCTCTGACCTAAACTATAGCACTTTTAGACCATTCGTTGAATACTCTCGTGCACTGGTGGTCATATTATATATGGTAAGTATGGTGATCGCGGGTTGGGGCTAAGCCCGGGCCCTTTCTCCACCCACCCAATGGTTAGCGCAAACTTAAATAGAAGTTTCAAAGTATAGGGTTAAGAAAAATTGCATAAGTGGGTTGGTGGCCCGGCCTATGCGGATACTATGCCATACTTAGAGGTCTTGGGTTCTGTTAGGTGATTTATATGTGCTAAAAAGACACTAAACTACCCTCAATTAAATTGTCAACCTGGGGTAAGTAAACTTAGAGTTGTAGCAAAATATATGCCAAAGGTAAAAGGTTGGTAGGAGTATAATCTAACTAATGAAAGCATCTATCTAAGGATAATATACTCAATCAAACATATCTAATGAACAATCCCTACTAAGCAACTTGAAACTAGGTAACCTAAGTACTTTTGGGCCAAGGATCGATGGATAGTTCCTAAGAAAGCAAGTAAAACCCTATGTAAAGAAAACTAGTTTAATGATAAGAAAAAGAAAACTACTAAGCATAATAAGAAAATGACAAAAGAAAACTTCTTTAACTTTACAACCTACATTCAATGAGAAACTACCCTATGAAATAAAATAAATAAGAAAGTAAGCAAAATCTCCTATCTAACCTATTAAAGCAAATAGACAAGTAAGCAAAGACACCTAACTAACCTAATAAAGAAAAAGACAAGTAAGAAAAGACTTCTCATTGAACAACTATCTAGCCTAAGAGGCAAGTGAACTAAATGCCTAATGCAAAACTATTTCTCTTGCATGAAAGGAAATTTAAATGCTCAATGCAATGCATGAAAGGAAATCTAGTTTATTGGGAGCAAGAAAGACTACCAACTAAACTTATGAAAACAAGAAACTATCTCTTCTAATCTACGAAAGAAAGAAACTATCTTTAATCTATGAAACAGTCAAATGTAATGTTGGTGGTTGTGTGAATGCCTTCAGTGGTGACAGATGATATCTCGATGACACTTGACAATAAAGGACAATTCTAATGGTATAAGATCAATACTAATTTCAATGGCAAAATGAAAGGTGTGAAGTAAACAGTCCAATGAAAACTTAGCCATGATAAAAGTGATGTTAAATACCYTGCATATTCATGTATAAACCATCAACAACATAATGAGATTATCATTATTTAACTAAGAAATTTAATTGCATTTTAATCTATGAAAKGAAATTGYGTAAAGGAAAACTATGYTATGTCTATTCTAATCATTCAAGCTATGATGAATTAAAAACATAAATTAAACTATGATATCAAGAAGTAAATTGACAATTACATTAACCAATAACGAAGCAAATGAAATCTATCTAAAACTGAAGTAAGCAAACTATAACTAATAATGGGAATTAAATCTATCTATCCATCAACATCCYTRTCAAAGAAAACCCAAATTAAAACTATGCTCTGTTCTAATTAAAAAACTATTCTAAACTTGACTGTAAAATTGTAAAAGAAAGCAAGATTTAACATTTAACTGCATATGAGGGTTAGTAAAGAGAGAGAGACTTTTTAATTGCACACGAAATTAGTAAAGAGACTTGCAAGCATGTTCCTAGTCTATCAAATCAACACATACTATCACATATCATCATCTAACCCGCAAAAGAGAAGTAAAACAATGAGCTACAACAAACTAATTAATTAAATAAAAACATGTACATACAGGAAATAAGAAAGAGCAATTTATATTACGAAATGTGTAAATAAACATAAGAACAATCACCATATTGTTGGTGGACCCCCCATCAAGTCATGTCTACCTTCTACAAGCACACCACGAACTTCAACAGGACGAATTCACCATGAAGTTAAAAACGCAGTTCTGGCACTATTATGGCAATGTGAAAAAAAAAAATAGAGTACAACGAGTTTATCTCCAATCTGATGGCTCTTCTACTTTCTTAACAATCTAATGACCATCCTGGTTGTATTTATAGGTTTACAAACCAAGTGGTCGACCACAGGAGGGTCAAACCACCTCTAAATTCGACAAAATACACAATGCGACCATAACTAACAAAATGGAGGAAGCTAATAATCGCCCTCTTTGGACAACTGAAATCGAGTTGTCTTAAGCTTAGTATCTGGAGGGGTCGATGATAAAAAAAAACCCACGTGCTTGATTTTTCCATCACTGGTCACCAATACCATAACCGCCAACTCGCCTTGTGTTTTTGTGCAATACTAGGTGCTCGAATGAGTGTTGGATTGGGTACCGGAACGAGTGCTGGATCAAGTGTCGGATCAAGTGCTGGATCAAGAAACATGGTGTGTTTTTCCCTGTAATAGTAGAAAAACATGAATTAACTCTTGGAAGCATAAAAACATGATAAATTAAACTTGATTTAATCATAAAACATGAATTACATGTACCTTATGCCGATTATACCATTTTATCATAAAATTCTTCAAAAATCTCCTTTGAAAGATGAAAAATGCATATGTACATATGGCAAAAAGTGTATAATAACATCATGAAAATGATCATATCTCTAGCCCAACATTACCCCCTTGCTTACGATTTTGCAGGTCCCACTGCAAACAAAAATAAGTTCCCCTCGGAACTAGGCTTGCTAAGGAGGGTTAGCTTTAGAAGCCTCTCCTTCTTGTTGTGTAGGCTTAGCCTTGTGCCTCTTGTGTTGCTTTAATTGTTCTCTGAGGCTGCAGTTAGATTGGGTCATCCCATCGACCAACCGTTGAAGGGAGTTAACTTTTTCCTGAAGGACTGCATTGTCATGATGAAGGTGTGTATCTATTATCTTCCTCTCTTCCAATTGTTGGGGAAGATGATGGTTTTCCTTTTGTAGCTCCTCTATAGTTGGGGCAGAATCAATTATCTTAGAGGAAGGCTTAGGTCCTTTGAGAGATGTGGACAATTTATCAATTTTAGGATCTAGAGTAGGCATGGGTGAAGTAGGAGTGATGGGAGATCATAAAGGTGAGGTAGGTTATGATTTTTTTTTCCTTAGTGGCTCTAATCCATCTACAGAGACTTCCCTAAGTTTCTTATAAGGGATCTCAAGGTCGGAGGATACTTGGATAGGATCTGAAGTAGGTGGAGGTTTTTCATAAGGCTTGGTTGTTATGTTCCAGGTACTCTTCCGAAAGGGTCCCTTACCAAATCGGTTGGCTACCCTCTTGTTTGTGGGAATGATGGGAAACTCTTGTTGCATTACTTATTAGGGCTTCTTAGGTGTAGGATCAAGAGAAAATAAAGGCATTGAGGGGTAAACAATAGGCTTCTTTTGGTCTTTGTTCTTGGTATTTTTCCCCGATGAAGAAGTAGAAATATCAACAAGCTTTTGGTATTGTTCCGTCCAAGAGAGGTTTTGTGCAATGGAGTTTGGAGTTCTTGGAGAGTGAGGCTTGGATGGAGAGATAGTTTTTAGGCTACGTGGCTTTATGTCAGTCTTAACTATCAAGTGGGGGTTTGCAAATTGGTAGATAAAGGCATCCCAACTTTGCCCCTATTTCTCTAGTTCGGTAAGAATGAGGAGTTTGATCAAACCGTGGTGGAAGAGACTATTGTGGGGGTTAGTCACATTTTTCCTCACTTGAGAGGACATCTTCTCCAAGATTTTGAGAAAATAAAAGGGAAATTTCAAGGGTTTATTGAACATAAAATGAGTCAGCATTCTAAAATGGAAAGCTTTGAAGGTGGAGTATCTACCTTCACATGTAATTAACCTTGTGATGACGATGAGGGGGTTAACCAATTTTGGCTTTATCCACTCCTTATCATACCCTTTTGCTCCTGAAATGATCTCGAATTTGGGCTTAAACACCTTGTTGTAACTTGAGCACAGCAATTGATGATTCTTGAACCATCTATCTCCCATTCTTGGAAATTTTGTTGCAGCAGCAATTGACTCTTTTGTGACTGCAAATTTGAGAGACCCTACATGTGCTATATTTCCATCAAAACCAACTGCAAATTGAATAGAAATACCTTCATCATGGCCTTGCAAATTAGATAGAAATGGCCACCATCTAGCACGCAAGAACACTTCCCTGCACTGTGTGAATTCTGGAATGGAAAACAAATTTTCATAGGAGGAGGGTTTGTATCTCCTAGGCATTGTGACAGAGTTTGAATTCACCAAGAAAGGGTGAAATTGATCCAAGAAATGACATAGATTGGGAACGGTCTAAGTGCGATTGGAATAGAGGGAGAATTGTACCAAACAAGGGTACGAAAAGGCCAAGAGATGGCATGGTTTTATCATAGTCTGAGTGTGATTAGAATAGAGGATGAATTTTACCAAACAAGTGTATGAACAGGCCAAGATATGGAATGGGTTTAGCATAGTCTGAGTGAGATTATAATAGAGGACGAGATATCAGAGGTTGGGCATGATTTCTTAACGCAGAGGAGAGAAATTGGCAAGGGAAAATGAGATAATAGAGTGCCCAGCCTGATTTTGGATGTTCTTATGGTGGAGTACGTTGCCCACATGTGTGCGTGAGTTTCCATGTGTGAATAATTCAAATTCAAAGGCTCGACTTGGAGAAATGTACTGGGTCGTAATTAGATCAATTTCCAAGTCTGTTCACTTGGACATTTGATCATAACCATATGAAGCATCTTTAATCAATGCTTGAAACCAATATAATTGAATGGAATTAAATTCTGGTTACCTGGAATCTAGGATAGTTATTGGTATGCAATTCAATGGCACTTCAAACGACACTTCAAATGTCATCTCATCTGGCATCTCATATAATACTTCATCTAGTAATTCATTCGGTACCCTTGTGTTAAGTGCATTTTTGCCTCTTATAATGGACAACCTGCAATTTTGAAGTGTTTTTGACAACCATAGTAGTTAATGAGAAGAGGTAGAGTGCTCCATGCTCACTTGTTCTTCTTGCATATGACATATAATGTCAAGACCTATAATGAACGGGTTATAGAAAACATAAAACATGTATTGTCAAACCTACAATATGCATCTTGTAATGGAAGATAACCAATAAAGAGTGGTATGTTAAGCATGATTTCAGTAATGTATAGCACACAGGAGTTAAGCATTTAAAAATAAMATGACTATCAATGTAAGAACATGTATCATGGTAATAATACAAAAATTCTTGCAAAGACTCTTTTCTCTAGRAAATGATCATTTGTCAGCTCATGAACCCCTCCCCCACACCTAAGTATTGTGACACCTCACAATCAAAAGTATAGGAAACTAGTCAGTATCCCCCAATAGCCGAAGATTTACAGTATGTCAAGTGTAAAGATGAAATTTCACAGATTGGTCTAACAAGATAGTTAGGAGATGACCCCACCTATAGGATAAGAGATCCTATATATAGATAAGAAGAGGTAGGAAAGAGAGTTTCAAGATAGTCTTAAAGTTATTTCCCAATGGAAAGTGTATGGAGTTCATTAACCTTAGCTTAACCACACATACTTCATGTCATCTTTGTCTACAAGCAATTCCGTACATCAGGACAAGTTTACATTTATTATTTATTTTTGTCAGATTAACATCCTCACTAGGTAGAATTCCCCACTATCAGCAAGCTTGTTCAGTACTCCGACGGGTTCACCTAGTCATACCATAGGCCGGTACCCGCTACCAGCAAACCTGTTCAGTATCCCAATGGGTTAGCCTCTTAAACCCTCAGAGACCGGTCCTCCATCTTTTAAGATTTTAATATAAGATTGCTTATGCAAGAAGATGGGGGGACAGCTCTAAAAACAACTTTTTTTTTTCTCTTTTCAATTGGGATGGTATTTATGTTAGAGGATGAATTTCCATTATATTATTAGTGGTTTTCCTGATGTAAGGGGTACTTAAGAGGACATGGCATATCTAAATATATGATATAATCAAGTTATTTAGTGTGTAGTGGATGGTACCATCGAGAAAGAACAGAAAGGTATCTCTAGGCTCAACTCACTTTCTTGTTTTGTAATTATTATGATGTTTCCATGAATAACTGCTAATGAGACCTCCATGTTACTCTTTGATAAAGACACTTGACTTACTTACTCAGGTTTCTTGGAAAAAATGTATGAGAGACCTCTAGGCTTGATAGTTATGGTATCACTTCCGTATATAGTGGTGAAGATTTTCAAGAGCAATTGCTATAGAATGCCTTAAAAATGATAATTTTGCAAAAACACGGCTAATTATAGTAAGTCACTATGTGTTTGATGCTTTAGCAGACACAAAATTCAAGTATAACAATGTTGTGAAGAAAGATCTTGAAACTGTGTACTCCTGGTGAAATAAATACTTACAAAAAACCTCTTAGAATTGCCTTATTAACAAAAACTATTTACATATATACAGTAGGAAATATTTAAAAAAAAAAAAATCAAGAAAAAGGGGGGGCTTCCCCATCTACTAAGGCCAATGCCTTGTCAGTTGACATGACCTGTAGAAAATCCTCTTTGGAAATGGGCTTATGATAAAATTTAAGTCAGTGTCAGTTTACCACAAAGGAGACTTGTCCATCGTCAATTGTTTTAATTTTTACAGCTCCATTTTCATATACAGTGTCTACCTCATAAGGGCCCAACCAACGGGTGGTAAGTTTTCCTTTGAAGGTTTTGAACAAGGAATCAAACAACAGGGCCCAATCACCAGGCTGGAATTTTTTCTTTTTAACAAACTTGCCATGCCACTTGCTCCTCTGGTTTTGGAATAATATTGTTCGTTGGATGGCATCTTGCCTGATTTCATCCAACTCATTCAATTGTAGGGCTCACTGCTTCTGAGCCTCATCTAGGTTCAATCCTAATTCTGCGGCAATACGGAAGGTCCTTACTTGGAATTCTATTGGTAAAAGTACTTGTTTCCCGTACACTAGCTCATAAGGGGTATGCCCAGTGGTATTTCTCCAGGTAGTTTGGTATGCCCACAAAGCCTCTGGGAGCCTATCAGCCCAATCTCGGTGATGTAATTGAATAGTATTGGTCAATATGGATTCCATAACTTTGTTTGTGGATTCTACCTGACCATTGGCTTACAGGTGGTATGGAGAAGATTTACAATGTTTAATCCCATATTTCTCTGTTATCTCTTTCATCAACTTGGAAGTGAATTGAGTGCCTTGGTCGGTAAAAATTTCATGAGGGACACCGAAGTGGGTAAAGATGTCTTCATAGATGAATTCAACAACAAACTTCTCTGTGGCCCTAAATAGGGATTTTGACTCTACCCATTTGGTGACATAGTCTGTACAAACCAAGATATAGTTCTTCCTATGGGCCATGGGTGAAATTGGTCCTACAAAGTCGAGGGCCCATTTTTCTAAGGGTTCTATCATAACTTGGGCCTATAAGGGAATTTTTTCAGCTGACGTAGGTCTACCTATCCTTTGGAAACTATCACAACTTCTCACATACTTGGAAGCATATTTGAAAATGCTAGGCCAATAGTAACCTGAATGTAACACCTTATATGTTGTACGTTTGTTAGAGAAATGGAAACCACATGGTCCATCATGACAATTGCATAGTATTTCAGGTACCTCATCCTCTTGGACACATCTACGAATAATCAAATCAGGACCTGTGCGAAAAATATCATGACCAAACCAAGAGTAATTAGCACTCTATGTAATAATTTCCACTTTTCATGAGGTGACAAATGAGATGGTAACTTCCTAGTGGTTAGATAGTTTTCCATATCCGCAAGCCATGGGGTATTGATAGAAAGGTAAAAGAGGTGCTCATCTAGGAAACTATCATCTACAAGGATATCATCATCCTCATTCTTTATGCAGGAAAGAAAGTTAGCTACTACATTATCCTTTCCAGGTCGGTCAAGAACAGTAATATTAAATTCTTGCAATAACAAGAGCCACCTATTCACTCAGCCATTAGTTATAGGTTTATTCATGAAGAATCTAATGCAGAATGGTTGGTGTGTACAAATACTTCATAACCTATAATGTAATGATGAAATTTGTTAATAGCATGAACAACTACCAAGAATTCCTTCTTGGTGACTATGTAGTTCAACTCAGCAGGGGACAAGTTCTTGCTTATAAAATGAATGGAATAGGATTGTTGGTCCTCTTTCTGTCCTAATACCCCTCCGATTGCAGTGTCGAAGGAATCAGTGGATATATGAAATGGGAGATTTCAATTGGGCCCTCTAAGAACTGGTGCCACAGACAATTTGACTTTTAGGGTTTCAAAGGCAGTTTGGCACTGCTCAGTCCAAAAACAAATCAACATCTTTTATCAATAATCCAAACATAGGCGCAACAATCTTTGTAAATTTTTCAATATACTACTGGTAATATCTGGCATGTCCAAGAAATCTTCTCACCTCTTTCTGAGTCTTGGGGGGTGGAAGTCTAATAATGACCTCAATCTTTGTAGGATTGACTTTTATTCCTTCAGATGAAACATGATGTCCTAGAACCACTCCTTCAGTTAACAACATTTTTCATTTTTCATGACTTAGGGATAGGTTCATTTCCTGGCATATGATGAGGACTTTTTCTAAGTTGTCTAAGGCTTCCTGGTAAGTGTTTCCATAAACTTTGAAGTCATCCATGTAGACCTCCACACAATCATGAATAAGATTGGCAAATATCCCTAATACTACTCGTTGAAAAGTGGCAGGGGAATTACACAATCCAAATGGTAAGACCCTATAGGCATAGGTTCCCCAAGGACAAGTAAAGGTAGTCTTGTCCTGGTCCTCGGGTGCTATAATAATTTGGTTGTACCTGTTGTACCCATCTAGAAAGGAGAAATACTTCTTTCCATATAAGGTATCTATAACTTGGTCAATGAAAGGAAGAGGAAAGTAGTCTTTCAGAGTGGCCTTATTGAGTTCCCAGAAATCAACACAAATTCTCCATTTCCTGGTCACTTTCTTTGGAACCACTACAAGAAGGGATACCCACTTACTTTCAGAGATGGGATAGATAAATCCAACATTTAATAACTTTTGGATTTCCTCCTTGACTATGTCTTTGAGTGTTGGATTCATCCTTCTCTGGGGTTGCCTAATAGGTGTCACTTCCCCCTAGGTGTATGTATGATGGATGCATGTGTCAGGGTGTATACCCTTCATGTCAGTGTATTCCTGAGCAAATTATCCTGATTTTTCTCTAAGGATATCTAATAACTGTTTTTGTTGGTCTGTATCTAGGCCGGAGTTTATATGTAAAAATTTCCCTGGACTAATCTCACAGGGCATAGTATAAGACATGGAAGACTCATTGTTTGCACCCTTTTCGTCACCTTGGTGAGAAAATAAGAGGTGCTTACATGCCCAGTTGGGTCTTGCTGAGCATGACA
>WSFP011377645.1:0-30131 GCA_009831015.1 Picea engelmannii | reverse complement strand
CGAATAATAGAGGAGGAATAGAACTAATTATTCATGACTAGGACACAAATTGGAAGGTCCCATCAAACGAACAAGAAACAAAAACACCATATTATGAGATTGAGGAAGTACAAGGCCTAGAAATTGGCGCAAGAAATAAGAGGAAAGACATAGAGATAGAGAAGAATAAATGAATACCGCATCAAAAGAAGTAGAAAGCAGACAAGGAAACAAGTCCATTGGAACTGAAAAAAGATGAATTTGAGAGGTTTAGGGAGCAAGTTAAGGAGATCATCGATGACGTGTTTCAATGCGCGGTGGAGAAAAAAGAAGGTCTGAGAAAAAGGATACATAAAGAAATGATTTCACTGTGCTAATTGATGGAATCAACTAGGATAACCACTGCGCATCAAACAACTAAAGGACCAATGGAAATAAAAACAAGACCAATAGAAGCAAGACCGATAATATCTCATGCATTAGAGGTAATGGGGGAGCGTAGAACAATTAAGTTGGCACCAGGGGTTATTGCATTCCCATCCATGGAAATGCAGGAGCAAGCACGCACACTAAGTCACTTTGACTTAGTCTTATCACAAATACTGAGAGAAATGTTGCAGGGGTTGTAGGATAGCATAGCGCATGAATTGAAATTGCATGCAACAAAACCATCCGATGAATTGGCTAGGGACACAAAAAATATTGAAAGCATACAGATTGACTACAACATAGTTGAATGACACATGGATACAACTGCACAGAGGGAAGAACAAGTGAAGAAATCATTTGACAAGGTTTGCAAAGAGATTCCATAGGTACCAATGGAGGTGGATACTCCATTGGAATATCAGGTAGTGAATATCAACGAATCCATCCAGGACTTTTGAATGAAAATTGTTGAGTTAGAAACACAAATGACACCAAGCACACCCCCAGAAGAAATAGACCAAAGGGAGAAGACAATAAGCACCACAGTGGAAAGTATCAGGACTTTGGAAAGAAAATGTGCTAATTTGTATGAAGACAACACACAAATCTAGAATCAACTATCAAAGGATGCTGAATTATAGAGAATTGAACAAAATATTTAAACTGCACAGGGAAAAGATCAGTAGATTAAGGAAACCTTATGCAATTTTCCACCAGCCGAGAATATGATGACAACACAAGAGAGTAAGAAACTATACTATGATATGAAGCACTTAAGGGTCGAGAAACAAGCTCGCATGTAACAAAAAGAGATGTTGCGGGAAGAAGCATTAAAAGTTGTAGAGGAAATAACAGAAGCACAACACATGATCAAACCAGTAGTGGAACAAGCTGAAGAAAAACAACAAACTCATATCACTGCAAAATTAGTAGAAACAATTTTTTTAAATGAAACAAAGGTTAAGGAGAGGATCAATATAACAAAGGATATTTTTGGAAAAGATAAGGAGAAGTTGAAAAAGGCTTAAGTGGCTCGAGATGAGCCGCAAGTATGTGGTGGGGGAATGTTTGACATGCATTTTGGATGAGAATAACTAAGTTTTGTGAGTTGTGCCATAACAAATGAAAGAGTAAAAGGCAAGACCAGAGTGTATGGAAAGGGTGAATTTTGCGACGCAAAAGAAGGAAAAGTAGCAGATCAATGCATAATCCAGAAAAACAACAGAATGATGCAAAAACAAGAAAAACAACATATTGACACAAAAGTAGGGAAACAATTTTCACCCATTAGGGTTTTGGGGATAAGTTGTTATGAGCCATTAGGGTTTTTAGCCCTACTTTTTGTATAAATATGTAAAGGGTAGGGGAAAATTATCTTGATAAGAATAAGATATTAGGTTTCTCATGAGTGATGAAGAGAGTTTATGCTCAAGGTTTTGGGGAAAATATTTTGGGGATAGGAGAATATTTGAGAATTTGTAGAGATAGGCTCGCACTGCAGAGAGACTAGGTAGGTTTGGGGATTACAATATGTTGTATCTTTTGTACACAAAGTGTGCAGGCATGAGGTGATTATTACATGAAGATTAATATAAGAAGACACCCATTATGGACGTAGTCCAAGGATTGCATGAACCATGTTAAAATCCTGTGCCTGATGTGTTTGTTGATGTGATTATTCGTGGATGCTATGTTTATGCATGATTAGTATAGATCTGTTTAACATATGATTGATGCACAATAATAATGAATGATTCAATGAGTTGGTTATGTTTCTATCTATGTTATACTTTTTTTGCATACTAAGGTTTAGGGCATTGAATGGATCTTCGATGGGTTAATGTCACACAATTATTATGGTAAAGTTAATGAATTGTTAGTTAATGGAAGCCACCGATAGGGTTTGTTGACTGATAAAATGATGTTAAATAAGGATAATTCACATAGAGTGAATAAGTATTAATGGTTAGGTTGATAGCCTCACAAACCCTCATCCCTGTAGAAACTTGTTTCCTACAACCCCAATAGATTCCTCGGGTGAGACTTCACTTGCATGCAGGTGATGCCGAAAGGGAAAATATCTAATGGGTTTTTGTTGGTTGAATAACTTGAACCTAGGGTTTTATAACTATGCGCCAACAATGACCTACACAAGATTGATTTTGTTCACGAGATAGGGTCATTGGATAATTTATGGGCTTCTTACTTGGGTTACTTGAGGTTCACCCTAATAATCAAGCAAATGACAAAGTCGAGTGAAATAAAACTCAATCTATTACACTTTACTAATGAACTCTAATGAGAAGTAAGATATGATAATTTCTATCCCATTCAAAGGCCATGTTGCTTGGAACTTGATGGAGCAAAGAAGCTAATCACCTAAAATGATGATTTTCCAAGAGATACAAGGTGGGAATGGTGGATGTAGAATTTTTTGGTCCATTGCAAGGAGGATTCGACAAAAGGACAAAATTATAATGGGGAATTGACCCTTTTACAAAAAAGGCACCCATGATATAAGACACTAAAGTGAATAAGATAATGGTTGTCAACAAAACCCCCTTGGACACATGCCCATTCAAACATATTCTTTTTGTTTTTAGTGGGATTTATTTGGATGGAATGAAACCAAAACATCCATGTTGATAGCTTAGATCCAAGTACACAAAATTTGTTCAATCAAGAATGAAGTTGTAGGCTTCTAGACAACCAACAATATGCATATGTTGTATTCTACTTCCTAAAGTCTTAGAAAAAATATACAACTAGTGTTGACGAGCTCCAAGGGGATTAAATCATCATTTAAAAAATGGGTGTCCAAGAAAAAAATTATTATCTTGTCTACTAAGAATTTTTCACCATTGGTTAGTTTAGAAAGTTTTTTTTTTTTTTCTTTGGCAAATAAATCTAATCCCTCCACAATCAAATAAATCTAGCATAGTTTAAGCGCTGCACTTAAACAACCTTAGAGTCAAGTACTAAGAATTCTCCACCAATGGCTTCTTGACTATGTTGAAGCCTCCAATGAACCTAGGTTCTAAAATTGAGGGGCCTTGGGGCCTTGGCTTATTAAGCTTGTGCCTTATGGTTTAATGTAATTGATGTTTTCATTTAACTTTAGGCTCTTTAATTGACATGCCTAACTTTGAGTATGCTAGTGTAATAATGGTTATTTTGAGTGATTAGTCATAGGCGATTATTTTTCATTATTGACTTTTGGGGTTATGCTCTAGAAGTCCAAATTGTCTTGATTACTTGTGTTAGTGGCATTTGTGCCTTGTTGATGAATTAGTCTTGTTTAAATCTTACTAGCTTGGTGAATGTCTTGGTAATCATTCTTATGCTTTCTTCTTTCTCCTGGTTGCATTTTATGGTTTGTTATTAGGTATTTGAGCACTATAACCATTTTATGGTTTGTTATTAGCTAGAATGTGATGATTGTATCTATTTAGTATTTCAGCACTATAGTAGAAGAGCCTTAAGGAAAGATAACGTGATGTAACATGGAGATTTGATCACTTTGACATTGGTCATTTCTTAATGAAATAGCAAGATGCAAGATATTAAGATCTTTCAAGTGTGTGATGACAAAAGTGAGGATAGATCTCTTGGAACTCTGCATTATTGGTGTTCTTGGAAGGTGGTATCCTTTGAATACATGCACTTTGCAGAGATAATAGTTCAAAGGTGAAATATACTTGAGTATTCAATTAGGTTGTGTTCACAAAAAAATACTAGTACTAGAATAATCTAGTATGCAATATGAAACCATCATTGATACAGGGAATACCTTTGAATAGCATGTGGATGACATCATAAGATACCCCTCTTGTAAATATCATGATCTAGGGTTTTTTGTTCATCCATCTCATCTCAATAGTATTATTTATCTCTATATCATCATTACCAAGAAGCTTCCAACTTGTTAGTGGGCATGGAGGCATTCAAAGAAAAGTAGAGAGCTGGCATCGATTCAAAGTGGGGTTGACAAGATTACCTTGTGAAGTTTTTTCACATTCACAAGTTAGTGGCTAGGGTAGAGTTGTTTCCATACTTGGAAATGATTGATACCTTGATTTAGTGAGGCAACCTAGGACTTAAAAGGGTCAAGTGAAGGAAGAGTGAAATAATTGGCATATTCGACTCAGTGGATCCTCAAATATTCTATGCATTTCTATTCCCTCGTGTTTGAATTTCACAAACTTGGGTAGAGGAGTTCATAATTTGCAAGGACCAACATCAATTAGTGAACAAGTAGTAGACCTCTTTTAAAAATTTGAAAAGAATTACTCTGTGAATTTATCCCAATGAGCATCTACAAGAATATGGGGGAGATTTTATTGTGATGACAAGCCAGTGGTATAGAGCACCAAACACCAAGTACCTTGGATTACGTTGGGTACCTATCATACATGAAGTGTTGGAACATGACACCATTTTCAATTTGGTTGATATTATATCCCATAGTTTACTCTAAAATATGCATAAAGCTAAAATATAGTCAAGGGAATTTGCTATATTTTACATGGCTTCTCATCTTATGAATTGTGTATTCACTGGAATGGATTTGTTTGTAGTTAGTCACCCATGGGGAATAATTTGAGGTCCCATGGGTGACGAAATGTAAATGAATACACACTCTAATTTTGTCACCCATGGGGCGTCAAATTAGGCCCCATGGGTGACTAAATGCAAACAATTCCATGCCAGGGCATACATAATTCATAAGATGATAAGCCATGTAAAATATAGCAAATTCCCTTGACTCTATTTTAGCTATATGCATATTTTAGAGTAAATACTGAGCACATACTTGGAGTGATTTGTGATCAATACACATTTGGAACCCTAAGAATTTAATGACGTGAAGCTAATCCTAATGAAAACTCAATGATCAATGAATTATAAATTTGAAGGTGAAATCCTATGCTAGTTTAGCCAGTGTGGTTACCTAGTGTGAAGAGCTAGTCAAGAGAAACACTAATGTGAGGGTAGCAAAAATGTGTTTAAGTTTCATACAAAGATACCGACATTATGAAATAAGACTAGAGAGTGGTAAAGTTTTGTGAAGTGGTTGTATGAGAACACAAGTTGTACATTATTGTTCTATGATCCAAACACATTTATAACCCTGAGAGATGTATAAGACTTTGAGTTAGTTGGCATCCTTTGAGATTTATGCCAACGGATCATGCTGTTGTAACTTATGTATTTTGTCTATCACCGTTTTTTGGCTTAGTAGAATGAGTTTTATTTATGCAATATCACAACCAAGCATAATATTATGTGTCATCGATCTGAGTTTCTTGTGATGATAAATTAAGAATTTGGTGTTCATTCAGTGTAAAATATGTTGCATATCAATAGTTGTTTCTTGGAACATAGATCTATGGTCAAGGAGTTTGTTGTAGTGAAAAAAAAATATATTGTTGTATTACAATAGTGCATTTCAAGAAACCAATAGGTTGGTGGATTTTTAATACCATCTAAAGAAGATGATAATATTTTTTGAAGTGATAATGTAAATCTGAAAAGGTGAAAACTCCTTTCAGTGTGCTGGTCGTTAGATCTTGTGTATGAAAGATATCATGAATCTCTTTTGATTTGAAAAGATGTTTGTGATCAATGGTAGCATATTGTGATGTTGGCCCTAAGTTGTGAAATTCTTCATTTGGGTGCATCAACAAAAATATTCACAATTTTATATGCATAAACATAATTTTTAACATGGTATCATAGAGTAATGCTTGAAGAGTATGCTATTTTGAGAAGTTTAGTTGTAGCAGAAACCACACATTCTGTTCCTACAAATTTAAAAATCATGAAGTTATCAGGAGTTTGTAGCAAAGTAAGGATGTTGAACCTATCATTTTTTCTACCACCATCGTCTATAACAGTGAGTGTAACACTTATAGTGTAATATCCAAAGATTGAACCCCAGTTGTAATTGTAAATGTAACATATGTTTTGAAGGCTAGTGAGCCAAGTGATTATAAGCTAGGAGGCTTATGTGATGATTAGGCCGAAGAGCCTAGATGCTAAATGACAAAGAGCCCATCTTTGTATATGTAAAAACTCATATCAATAATAAAATACATTGCTGCGTGTAGACCGACCATGATAAAAGAGAATGTGGGAATAAGATCCACTAGGTAGGGAAAGGGATGGGGCTAAGAGGCTAGGAAAAGGGTTAAGGTTGAGGGATTCTCTCTATGGGAATAATATTATATTTCTATTTCCTAAAAACCAAGGTTGGACATAACCTATGTTATCCTAAGTTCCTATGGAAAGGGAATGAATGTTAAGTGGAGATCATGCAACTTCATGAAGCCAGGTGTCAATCCCAACACATGCAGTTTTATGTGGGAAAACACATCGTTCTTGGGGTATCTTTGCCATTCTTTCCATTCTTACCATGCATGCATGCACTCATGAGTTGAACCTTAACCTCCATTATTGACCTATGAAACCGATACACATTTCTGGAGCCATATCCCATGTTCTCTTATCATCAATTGAAACCTGTGATCCTCCTAGGTGGCACAATGAACCTGTGCCTGCCTAAGATTGTGTTGTACTTTCCTATTAAGAGAAACAACTGTTTACAAACCCAAAGGCTGTGGTTGTTGTTTTTACCTATGCATTATTTGAGTGTTGAATCTATTTTCACTTAATCCTACTGTTGGTTATCTGGGAGCGAGAGTGAAAAGGTGGGTTGTTAGGCTCGTGGAATGAAGAGGCAGGTTGTCATGCCTGTGAGAAACTCTCTCCAAGTGAGAGATTTTGCTAGAAAGAAGAAGCATGTTTTTAGGCCTATGGGCAACTCTCTCCAGGTGAGAGAGTTTGCTGGAAATAAGAAGTAGGTTGTTAGGCCTGTGAGAAACACTCTCCAGATGAGAGAGCTTGTTGGGGAAGTGATTTATCGTGGAGGGAGTCCAAAAAAAACTACAAAGCTTTGAGAATTCCTAATTCGGCATGTTTCTGAAGCCCTGGAAGGGAAGTGGAGAAACCAATGGACTGTGTAATAGTGAAGGTGTATATTCTCGGGGTGGGACATGCATGTGGGGAATGAGAGTTTGTTGGCAGTGGGTGTAAGTAGGCTCCTAGGAGGGAATCCTTCCTATTGCATTATGCAACTTTCCATAGTCTCATCCTAGCTTAGGAATCCATTTACCTGAGTGGAGTTTAGTCCCAGCTCGAGGGTGACCCACTACTGAGAGTGATGAGCAACATGGTCTATGGATGGGAGGTTTGTGGAAGGTCTACACATAGGTGGTGGTCTTCTATTAAAAGATAAGTACCACTTCTATGTTCATTTACATCTTGTGTATTTGTACATGTGTTAAAATGTTATGGATATTTTCTGTATATGTTGCATGTGTAGGCTTACTGTTATTTCCACATTAATCTATATTGTAGAAGAATGTTTATGTCTATTTAAATTTGCATTAGATATATATGTTTGTGAGCTCTAACAGAGCATGAATAGCCTAGTGGCCTAAGATTGGGGTGTGCTACAGATCTGTATCAGAACTTGGTCAGATCATTTTTGTAGTGGCACTGCTATGTGGCTTAACCAGCCAGTCTCTGGCTTGGTATGTTAAAGATTAGAGCTAGAATGCAAAAGTTAGGCAATCATGTGTCCTCAACTTGGGTGGCTGGGGGACACTACAAATTGGTATCAGAGCATGAAATTTTTAAGTGTCATGACCCAACCTAGGTGGCTGGGTATGTTACATCTAGAAATGAAGTTTTATAGTACAAAATATGGGATCTAGAATATAAGTTTGGAAATGTTAACTTCTGAAATTAATTAATTAAAGGGGAAGAAAAGGCCTTACCAAATAAAGTCAAGCTAGAGAAATGAAAGGCATGAGATGATGATGCCATGTACATTTTGAGTTATACTATGGATTATATCATATCGTATATAGATGCATTGAACCAAAAAAAAAAGATCTAGATCGCTATAAAATTTATATGGACAAAAGTTGTTTTAGGATAATGTACCTCAAAAATTAGCTCGACACTTTGAAATTGGAGGGAGAATATGTCACTGAATTTATGACTCACATTCAATATTTCTGAGATTAAATGTCTATTGTTGGAGACAAGGTGGAAGAAAAAGATCTTCTTGTTGCATTAAGGATGGACAAACACAAGCATTTCAATCTTTCGTCACCATCATTATTGTGTCAAATAAGATTCTTGGTTTTTCTATGGATGAACTTGGTGGTATTTTGTTGATGGAGGAACAAAAAAGAGTGATGATAGAGTAGAATTACACTACTACAAGCAATGTGTGATAAATGTAAGGACACTATATGCTCAAAGTAGTTTGCTGAGAAGATTCTAAGGAGGGGAGATTAGAGAATGTTTTTGATATTATCAATATCAATAAATATCATAGATGATGATTTATATGTAGACTCATGTGTAACAAAACACATGACAATAAATAAGGAATGGTTATCCAAATTGAGAACATAATCTATTGGCCATGTATTCAAGTTTGGAAACAACAAAGAACTCAAATTCAAAAGTGAAGGCATTATTCTAGTCATTCTGGATAACTAGGAAGTTTGGGACATTACAAATGCATTGTGTTCTTGTCTTGAAGAAGAACACATTTCCGAGGAGACATATTACTAAGTTGAATATGAAAGTTGAGTTCACTTAGGTGTTGTATAAAAGGTACACTCAACATGTTTTGGGTTTCTACAAGGATGAGGAAGATGGCCTCTACAGTTTCAAAGCAAAGGTTGTAAGTGAGAGTGCACTAGAAACATTGGTGGATCAAAGCATACTTTGGTATATTAGGTATGGACACTTAAATTTTGAAAGTTTATAGTGACTAGATAATCTAAATATGGTGCACAGACTTCCTCATATGAAAAAATAGAGGGAGCTATGTGAGAACTATAAAGGGAAGGCTTGGCACATAAAACATGTGTTCGAATAGGTTTCCACCAAATCATGTATTCCTATGAATATTCCATCCATCAATTGATCACAATACATAATGACCTTTGTGGACGATCACAAATGAAAAACATGGGTTTATTTTTTGCAGAAGTTAGATGCATTTATGTGCTTAGAATTCAAAGCTCATGAAGAGAAACTAGTATGTTTCTGAAGACCTTGAAATCCATTGAATTGGAGAGAACAAGTCTACATTTGAGAACCACTGCAAGAAACAAGGTTCCCATAGATAGTTCATTATAACTTACACAATAGATAAAATTAGTGTGACAAAGTAAAATAATAGAGTAATTGAGGATATGGTTTGAAATATGCTAAAGTATAAAAGGATCCTAGCTAAGTTTGGGCTATAACAATTTATTTGAAAGTATACCTAATTGATTGGAGCCCAACAAAAGAAATATAGAACAATACTCCATAAGAAGCATGGAGTGGTAAAAAAATGATGATTGAAGAATTTGTGCATGTTTGGAAGAACAACTTGTGCCCACATATGTGGGGACAAGTGACAAAATATATCAAACATAACACACATGTGTATTCTACTTGGTTATGGTGAATAGTCCAAATCATACAAACTTTTTTATATTGAAGAGTGCAAGCTCACAGTTAAAAAATGTCAAAGTTTGATGAAGGGTTCAAAATGAAACTTGAATATATCACAACTCCAAGAGACTATATTATATGGAATTGGGAATTTATAAAATTGAATATTCTCCAAAAGACAAAATTAGAGGAAGATGAAGGCAATGGCAAGGAAATATAAAATAATTCTAAGTTTCTCTAGAAATATATTGAAGATTTTGGACCATCTAAACTTGAGAACAATGAAATAGTTAAAACTCAGAAGAAGAGGTAAGTGTGAAAATTCCAATCCCTAGGTGACTAAATTCATTTTGATCTCAATCAAATAAGTAGATTACTAAAATTTAGTTATTGCAAAAATAAATTTTAGACCATAGCATTAATTACACAATAGATGGAAATCAAATCGCACAAGCATAAAAATTAATTTCACACAACATAGATAATTACTCCAATAACTACATTTTATTCCTTTGAAAATTTTACAATGAAACCTCCAAGATTCCCAAAAAACAACACTGCACAAATACTGAAAAACAACTCAAACTGAGTGAAACAACCTATTGGAAGAGTATGGCCTGTTGTACTACAGACGTCGGTACATATTTGTTCATATGGTATTGTCTGTACGACTATATATAATTGTTCCATACACTGTACAAGACTGCTGCAGAAGACTACATGTTGCTAGAAACGTCTCTTTGCTGACTGTCTTCTCTCTCTCCCTCTGTGTCACTCAACCTACTCAATTGCTCAAGTGTTCAAGAATCCTTGAAATATCTATCTTGACTTGTCTTTATAGTTTTAACTGAGACCAAAATCCAAATCTATTTATGAGATTACTCCTAGTCTAAGTCATGCATGTATGAAATATACTTTTTAGACTCAACTACTAAAAATAAGACTTTCACTTTTTAATTGAAGTGAATTACAAAATAGAATTTACATTTTGAAAATAGAATAAATTTTCAAAAATATCTCGAATTACTTATCACATGTTCACATGGAACTTGTGAGAAATTTCCTACCCAAGTTATAATTCTCAACACTCCCTCTTAGTGAGGAAGGAATCTACACCCATCCAATTTTTTTTCTGAATGCCTAAAACTTCCCTTTTCCAATGGATTGATTACAATACCAAATACCTATTGATGCATAGGAATATACTAGAGCTTCATTGCTCTCTTCTGAACCTTTTCTTGTATAAAGTGATATATGATCTCTATATGATTGGACCTGTCATGAAACATTGTATTCTTAGAGAGTTTGATACAACTCTGATTATCAAAGTAAATGACCATGGGATCAAAATCTTGATCAAAAAATCCTACAAGTAACTTGCGAAGCCAGATGACCTCACAATTAGCCATACTAGATGCCATGTATTCTAACTTTGTTGAGCTAAGTGCCATAGAAGTTTTATTCTTTTCTCAACCAGGATATCATCACTGATCCTAAGGTAAAGCAACATCCCGAGGCAATCTTCCTTTCCGTTTCACTTCCTGCCCAATCTGAGTCTGTATACCCCTACAATTTCACTTCACCATCTCCACTCCACTATGCCCCTCAAATACCTGAGCACATGTCTTGTTTCTACCCAATGTTCCTACCTTGGATCCACCTTGAATTGATTCAAGGTGTTCACTACAAAACATATATCTGGCATGGTGTTGACCAAATACATGAAAGAATGTATTAGTTTCCTATACAACGCTGGATCCACCAAATTTGAATTTGAAATTGTCACCTTTCTTTAGATTAGTGATCATGGGTGTGGCCATAAGTTTGCAATCCTCCATATGAAACCTATTCAGGATCTGAACTACATACTTACCCTGCCCAACGAAAAATCCCTTGGTCTCTTCCAAAACTCCAATCCCAAGAAGTAATGCATCATGCCAATGTCCTTCATCTCAAACTCAACTGCCATGTCTTATTTGTACATGTTAGAAACAATTCATTTACATACAACACTAAAATGATCAGATCATTCTGAACAAATATATAAGTTAGGATTATCTTCTCTTTTGGTGAATCCCATACTTTTCATATATCCATTGATCTTTGAATGTTAGGCCATGTATTGAAGAAAAATTAACTCCACACTTGTGTGATTGAATTAATGTGAAACCCAATAAATATACAAATCAATGATTGTTGGTGTTCCCTTACAGGTGACTCTTCCTATTGCCTATGACTCTTGGTATTTACAATAATGTTACAAGTAACACAATCCCAAGGATTACATGTCCAACATTCCCCCCTTAATCTGAAGGGGTGTTTGTGAGTCCAAGCATCATTATGAACTTTTCAAAATTTTATGTTCCAAGGGATCTGGTAAAGATGTTTGCAATTTTCTCGTTTGCGAAACAATGTATCAAGTGAATAGTCTTGACCTCTACATGATATCGAATCAAGTGATACTTTGTGTTGATATTCTTATTTCGATCATGGATTTTGAGATTCTTGGACAACTTGATTCCAAAAACATTGTCAACTAGAAGAGGAGTAGAATTCACTTGTTTCTCTTGCAAGTCTTCAAGTATTTTCCTAATCCACACAATCTCCTTCGTTGCTTATGAAGCTGCCACATATTCTTCCTCTATTGTCGAATTTGTTGGAACTAGCCATTTATGTGATCTCTAAGAGGTAGATGCCGATACAAGACTCATGAGATAGCCTAAAGTTGACAATCCATTTTCCTTATCCCCAACAAATTTTGAATCAGAATAACCGATCATGTTGAACTGATCCATCTTAGAGTATCTGGGTCCAAAATTTTGAGTTCATTTCAAGTATTTTAGAACTCTTTTTGCAGTAGACTAATATCCTTCACAAGGATTTTGCATGAACCTATAAAAAATCCCAACAATAAATGAATTTTTTGGTCTGGTGGTAGTAAGATAGATAAGAATTCCCACAACTTGTCTGTACTTGGTTGCATCCTCAAATTCATTCCCTTCCTTTGATGTGAGCTTCAAATTCTATTCCAATGGAGCGGAAACAAGATACACTCAGTCATACCGAACTTATTCAACAATTCTCCAACATACTTATTTTGGGAGATGAATATGTACTTTGTATTTTGATTCACTTCAATTCCCAAATAGTAGTGAATATGTACCAAATCTGTCATCTCAAAAGATTTCTTGAACTCTTTCTTTATGGATGCAATATATCTATCATTGTTCCTTGTTATAAACAAATCATCTACATATACTACAAGATATACAACAATTTTTCCAACTTTCTTGACAAACAAAGTTGCATCATCAAGATTGTAGTTTTTGAAATTCAATTTCAAAATATGCTCAGTTAGTTTGTCATACCAGGCTCGCAGTGCTTGTTTCATGCCATATAAGGATTTGATGAGCTTGCATACTTTATGTTCTTGTCTTTTCACTAAAAAACCTTCTAGATGAGACATGAAAACATTCTCTTTCAAATATCCATTCAAGAAAGAAGTCTTCACATCCATTTGATGAATTTTCCATCTATTATGTGTTGAAAAAAACCTTTCTCTATTAACAATTCCAATCCAATACATGACAATTTTTTATAGTGTTCAATATAAAACCCTAGGAAAATTTCAGGACTCTCAAACTTTACAATTTTCATTTCGCCTTTTTTCCTTTTCCATTAGCAGAATGTTTATAAGAGACTATTAAGCAAAGTAAATTGAGAACAATTATAACTATATTTCCTCAAGCCAGCATGAGAGGACAAGAAAACAACCATAAAACCATGAACCAAAATTTATACCACAACCCCAATACTTGCTACATAAAACAAACTAGGTTTGAAAACTCAATGCGAAACTGGTGGTCATCATTTTTTTTTCTTTTCAAAATCATATAACTACAATATCAACCAAAATTCCATAGACAAATAACAAACGAGCCAAGACTTCATGGATATAACCAATCCTTCCCACTGTTGGGTCATCGCCACAAAAAACATCAAGACTAGAGTTTGAATTTACTAACTTCCATATATCAGATAAAAAACCAAGGTTTGGGAAAAAATAATGGCGAAATATTAAAAAGGGGTTTGAAAAACAGAGCAACCATTTCTTTCCATAACGAACTTTCCACAAACCTCCCATGGTGGCCGAAAGACAAATACACAGGTCTCACATATATTCACTAACAACATAATGATAATTCAAAAAAGATGCAAGTCTTCCAAGGACTGGGTAGAGGGTATTGAATTACGCTTTAATCACAAAAACCATCACTTCTCTTTATTTCACATAGAAAAACCTTCGAAATTTAATCACAAGAAATGAGTGAAACCGAATGTATTTTCCATAATCATTTGCCAACATCATACCATAATAAAGAAAATTCATTATGGGCACAACACAACCACATACTTCAAACTTAATGGAATGTGATGCAGGAACATCACCAACAAAGCATAAGCGTGGAGAACAGTTGGGTGCACTAGTGCACATTTGAAATATTTTGAATTTCAAACTGATCAATGTATTAATGAGATATTTGACATAAATTTTTGAGTCATGAATGTCTTTAAATGTTTGAAGGCTAAGCCATCATGAAAGGTTGATGGGGAAATGTGTTTCGTTTTATGGATCGGATCGCAGTACATATTTGGAGCTTGCGCTCTTATCTGTCTAACACAATATTTATTGTAATAGGCATTAAGTAGTTGATATCATTTAATTCCATTTAAAAGTAGCGTAGAGTAGTTGGAGGGAATTCTAGAAGAGCGTCTCTTTGTATAAATCTTTGTAATATTGCCTAGTAGGAGTGGTTGTCATTTGTTGTTGATGATCATTGTTGCTATAGATAGAGGAGAATCGAGCAATATCTGAACCTATCTTATATAGGTCAAGGAGTAGTGAAGAACAATGTATGTATGTATACAAGTTTCAGTTGAATGAATATAACAAAGATATATTGTCCCAAATGTGTGTTGGTTATGTGTCTATCTGAATGAATGGTAGAGTTTATGTTATTTCTCAATTCTTTGTTATTTCTGTTCTTAAACTCATGACTGCATTTTCTTTGTTGAATGTATGAGTTGTTGTGAGAAATTGATAAGTTCCAAGTATTTCTTTTCATTGAGTGAGTGCAAGGTGTGCATAGTGTCCGCAAGGAGTGTGTGACTGAGTCTATTTAGAATCTAAATCTCAGAGGAGATAATTGACCTTATATGAATGCAAGGAGTGCATTGAATTCTACAAGGAGAGTAGAATAGAGTTTTTAGACTCAGAAGATCAGGAAGGATAGCGTGATTTAGTCACGAGGGAGTTAAAAGCAGTTGGAGCACAGTCGCAAGGAGTGTGAAATCATTCACAAAGGAGTGAGTGTGAATAAAATTCTATTGCAAGGTGTGCACAGGTCAGGAAATTCAACTAAGGGTCGAAGAGATTTTTCAAAGGAACAAATCCGAGAAGGAAAGTTCAGGAGGGAAAGTGGCGGAAAGTGCAAGATACCAGATATAATAAATATGAAAAACATAAATAAAATGTTAGAAATGCTAGAATAACAGTAATATAACCAGCATAATCTCCACAATAACACAGTAATGATATAAGAACAACAACAAAAATAACACTTTGATTCAGAAAGCAATGTTCACAGGCCTCTTCAAGGGGGAAACCTCCAGTCGAGCAACACTTTGTTACAATAATATCCAATCTAGGGTTTTCATACCCTCGACCCTTATTTATACTAAATATGTCTATCAAGAGAAGCATCTAGAGGAAGATCCTTCTAGAAGCGGAAGCTTCTATTAGGTCTTCTTACATCCACCTTATTCTATTTTATTGAAAGGCCTTATTAATATTGACCTTTATTACATCTGAATATATTGATCTACCTATGTTCAGGTTAGGACCCTAACATATCCGCCCCCTTAAAAACAACCTTGTACTCAAGGCTTGAGATGTGGAAACTGCTGCAGAATGGTAGCTGGTTCCCAAGTGGCATCTGTTGGAGTCATATCTTTCCACTGGAATAGCACTTCCTTGATAGCTCTTTGACGCAGGCGACACTCACGCTGGTCCAAAATTGCTTCTGGTTGTATCCAAATGGATCCTTCTTCAACTAACTCTAGAAGGTTGGTTTGAATTTGGCACCTAGTTCCAATTACCTTCTTTAAGCATGAAACATGAAAAATAAGATGTAGCTTCGACTGACTGGGTAGAGCTAACTGATATGCGACTTGTACCACATGCTTGAGAACTGTATAAGGACCATAAAATTTGGGATCTAGCTTCTAACAATGCTCGGCCTTGAGGGAAGTTTTCTTGTATGGTTGCAGTCACAAAAACACCTGATCCCCTTCTGCAAATTGACGTTCAGAGCGACCTTGATCTGCTTATTTCTTCATGCGATTCTGTGCCATGACCAAGTTCTCTTTAAGGGTACGAAGAATATCCTCTCAAACTATAAGTGTTTGGTCAATCGCCTGGACCTTCGAGGTACCTAGTAAGTATGAGAGAACTAAAGGTGGCTTCTGTCCATATACCGCTTCAAAAGGAGTCATGCGAGTAGTTGTATGGTAGGAAGTCTTGTACCACCATTCGGATAGGGGTAACCATTGAGCCCACTGATGTTGTTTTTCAGAGGAAAAACACCTCAGATATGTTTCCAAACACTTGTTGACAACTTCCATTTGACCATCAGTTTGGGGATGATAAGTTGTGCTGAGATGCAATTGGGTGCCCTGTAGCTTAAAAAATTCTTGCCAAAAATTGCTTGTGAAAGTTGGGTCATGATCAGAAACAATAGAGTGCGGCATGCCATGAAGCTTGAAGACTTGGTCCATGAAAATTTGAGCCACCATGGAGCATATAAATGAGCATACTTGGAAAGGCGATCCACAACCACCATTATGACTGATTTATTCCCTGATTTGGGTAAGCCGATAATAAAGTCCATAGAGATATCCTTCCAAATAGCAGGTGGAATTGGAAGCGATTGTAGTGTGCCCAGAGATTTGACTGTTTCTCCCTTGTTGCATTGACACACCTCACATTCAGCGACAAAATTATTCATGTCCTGTTTCATACCATCCCAGAAAAAAGAACGTTTGACCCTGTCATATGTTTTGGTGAACCCTGAGTGCCTCGCTGTGGGTGTAGCATGAAGCTTAGAAAGTACCATGGATTTAAGCTTTGATTGCTTACTTAACTACAAACGACCTTTGTATTGAAGCTCATCCTGGAGCCAAGAGTATCCTGGGGGAGCTGGAGCCTTGGTATGCAATTGCTAGATCAGATGCGAACTTTTGGGATCTTGAAGCCATTCCTGGTGCACAGCTTGGAGCCAATCGGGTACAATGAAGGAAAGAGAAAAAATGGATCCTTCTTCTTCATATTTTTGGGACAGTGCATCCGCCACTACATTGTCTTTTCCCTTCTTGTAAATGATCTCATAATCATATCCAAAGAGCTTAGTCAGCCATATTTGTTTCTCTAGGGAGGAAATGCGTTGTTCCATAAATTACTTGAGGCTTTGATGGTCAGTCTTAATTTCAATGACATGCAGCATAACCGACATTTCCTTTTCATAAATGGGTTTTCCCAAATTCCTTTCAGACAATTTATTGTTAGTGAAGGCCAAAGGTCGACCCTCTTGCATAAGGACAATGCCGATTCCTTTCCCTGAGGCATCACATTCCAACACAAAGGTCTTTGTGAAATTAGGAAGGGCCAAAACCAGAGTGGTGCACATGGTTGTCTTCAAGGTTTGAAAAGATTGAGCAGCGGCTAGAGTCCAAGTGAAAGAGTTCTTCTTGAGGAGAGCAGTGAGAGGTGATGCAATCTTTTTGTAGTTCTTAACAAGCTTGCGATAATACCCTATTAAGCCTAGAAATACACGCAAGCTTTTGAGAGTCTTTGGGTGCAACCAGTCTTGCATAGCTTCAATATTTTTTGGATCCATCCTGATGCCATCCTTGCCAACCAGATGACCCAAGTATTCTACCTCTGAGGCACCAAAAGAACATTTAGACTGTTTCAGGAAAATTTGGTGCTGAGAGAGTAGATGGAGAACTTGATCCACATGAGTAAGATGGTCTATCCATGTTTTGATATAGATGAGGATATCATCAAATAAAACTAAGATAAAATGATGGAGAAAGGGATGGAAGATATGATTCATGAGGCTTTGGAAGGTGGAGGGGGCATTACACAAGCCAAAGGGCATGACCAAAAACTCATAGTGGCTCTCATGAGTGCGAAAGGCCATCTTGGGAATGTCTGCCTCTTTCATACGTATCTGGTGATATCCCAAGAAAAGATCAATTTTAGTAAAGAATTGGGCACCACTCAATTCATTCAGGAGGTCATCAATGACATGAATGGGAAATTTGTCTTTAATGGTCAGTTTGTTGAGGGAATGAAAGTCATGACACATTCTCCAAGAACCTTATTTCTTCAGAACCATGACTATAGGAGAAGATTAAGGGCTCATACTAGGGTGGATAACGCCTATGTTAAAGAGTTCCTGGACCATTTTCTCAATTTCATTTTTTTGTGAAAAGGGGTGGCGATATGGATGGATATTGGGAGGAAGGCTTTCGGGTACAAGGGGAATGGAATGATCATGAACACTGTGGGAAGGGGGAAGTCCTTGGGAGTGGAAAATACCATTTGATGTTTATAAAGGAGGGCTTGGAGGTCATGCGGCACCGAGGGTGTATTTGTTGCTTGTATGGCATGGAGTTGGGCAATGACACCAGAATGACCCTTTTTGAGCATCTTTTACATGCGATGGGAAATAATGACCTCAGGTGAACCAACAGTGATGCCTTGGAATTTAAATTGGTGGCCTTCCTGGTCGAATTGCATTGTTAATGCCTAAAAATTCATGAGAATGGGACCCAAAGTTCTTAGCCATTCTGCACCGAACACAATGTCACAACCACCCATGTAGATAGAAAACATATGGGATTTTAGGTGGTAGTCACCGATTTGGAGACACACATTTTCACAACGCCCTCCCCATTTCATGGAACCACCATCGACAATCATGATTTGGAAATTGTTGACATCATGGATGTAGCAATGAGTTTCTTGGGCAATGCGACGATGAATAAAATTATGGGTGCTTCCACTATCAACCAGAATGATGACCTTCCAATGCTTGATGTAACCGATTAACTTGAGGGTTTGGGGAGCGGATAAGACAGTGAGAGCATTGAGGGAAATGATGGGTTCTATTTCGGGAGGGTCTGAGGGAGGGGTTAAGTCAGTGATTTTAGGTGACTCAGACACATGGGGAGTTTCAACATCCTCTTCTAAAATATCCTTAGAGATGGCCATAAAAATATTTTGTTCCTTACATTTGTGGCCCAGGAAATATTTATCATCACAATTATAACAAAGGCCTTTGAGTTGGCGTTCATCCATTTCAGCCCTGGTCAATTTTTGGATCTTTAATGGGGCGGAGGGAGTAGTGGGAGTGACAGGTTTAGGGCGAGGGATAAAGGAGGGTTTTTGGTTTTGAGAGGATACAACCTATTATTCTTCTTTATCTCTTTTAGTAGCCTCCACCCAACTTGAGGGTCGATCCATGAGGACATGGGCCCGGATATCCTCCTTGAGGCCACTGATAAAACACTCTCGAAAGAAAGCATCTATCATTCCATTTGTTTTAAAAGCCAGGCGCTCAAAGGAAGCTATGAAGTCTTCTACTGTTTCGGATTGTTTCAACTTTGTCAAATGGCCCAAATGGTTGGTTTCCATGTCAAAGAATTCATAAAGATCAGTCACAAATTGGGTCCAAGCAATATACCCTTGACAAGAAGTTTTAATCCATTGCCACCATTGCCAACGTTCTTGATCTAGATGGAGAACACCATACCAGAGTTTGGCCAAGTAATCTATGATGCCGTATAAAGAGAAATAATGTTCCATTTGGGTTACCCAACTAGTGGGGTCTGAGCCATCAAATTTGGTCACATCCACCCATGGAAGGCATAGGTCACGTTGAAAGTGATGGGGCTGAAAGGTATGGGAATGGGAGGAATGTTCGCCTTCATTATTTGGAGGTGCTTCAGAGAAAGGGTCATCTGTAGGGATCTTCAGTTTGGTGTAGAGTGATGCAAAGAAAAATTCAAGCTGGGTGGTCAATTCTTGTTTGACTTCCTCCATTGAGGACTGCATAGTTGTATTTATGGCTATATTGATGGATGAATTGATGGAGGCAACAATAGCATTGAGTTGTTTCACTTGTTTTTGGGTCTTGAGGAAACCGGATTGCAAGGTGTTGAAGTGAGTTTCCAGATCTTGGCTATGGGTATGGGCCATGATGATGGGTGAACTTAAAAGGGGCGGGCGGGGTCAATTTTTTTTTCGAAAAATGATATGGATGAAAGTGATAAGGGCTAAGAGATGAATCCAATGGAATAGATCTCAAATAATGGTGAAAAAAATTCCACCCGCGGAGTTATACTTCGGTATGAAAAATACTATAGTGATGAAATCCCCAAATGCTTAAACAGAAAGAAATGTGTATTTACTTGGAAACTCGAACATAGTTGCGTGGCAATAGATCTAGTATGTTTTAATTTGTTTATGTTTTTGTCCCCCAAGGGTTAGGTATTCAAGGGTTCTATAGACAAGGGTTTTCCCTATGCTATAGCTCTCTGATATACGTGTGGGGTCCAACAGTAGTACTCGGCCCAATATCTCAGGGCACTAACTAAGGAGGATAGACCGTACCCTTAGCCATACTACCCGACTACCCAAGTACTAGAGAGTATCTTCATGAGTGTTGTTCTTGGTGACACTATATCATTCCAATGGCCGATAGGTTTATCTAAAGAGGACTTCAAGAAATCTAGGTTGATCCATACACAAGTGTTGTATGATGCACTACCACTCGAAGGGGTACCAACAGGGGTTACAAGGGTGGCCAACAGATGTGCGCTTAAGAACCACTTGTATTTACTGTGTGTATGAATCCCTCAACCGTGGGTTTATGTGCTTAATGACAGATCTCTATGGCTTAAAGACACTGGAATACGTCTCTAGCCTAAAAAAAAAATTCCCACAATTTCTGCCAAGGAAAGTGCTCTGATACCACTTGCAATATACCAGATATAATAAATATGCAGAACATAAATAAAATTCTAGAAATGGAAGAATAACAGTAATATAACCAGCATAATCTCCACAATAACATAGTAATGATATAAGAACAACAACGGAAATAACACTTTGATTCAGAAAGCAATGTTCACAGGCCTCTTCGAGGGGGCAACCTCCAGTCGAGTAGCACTTTGTTACAATAATCTCCAAGCTAGGGTTTTCATACCCTTGAGCCTTATTTATACTAAATATGTCTATCAAGAGAAGAATCTAGAGGAAGATCCTTCTAGAAGCGAAAACTTCTATTAGGTCTTCTTACATCCGCCTTATTCTATTTTTTTGAAAGGCCTTATTAATATTGACCTTTATTACATCTGAATATATTGATCTACCTATGTGCGGGTTAGGACCCTAACAAAAAGCTCCAAGGAAATAAATCCTTGAGCTTCTCGTAAAAGCCAGTGAGTGCAATATTCTTTCTCAGAGGGAGACAAACAACTCGAGACTGTTAGGTCTAGTAGATATGCACAAAGGATAACTATGAAGCATTTTGGTACTTCAAAGGTTTGAAAAGATGAATATTTGATGAAGACTGAGTTGCAAAGTCGGAAGTCATGATTCAATCTCGACCGTTGACCACAAAAGAACATGTGGCTACGGATTGAAGAATTCAAGAATCAAGAGATTGGAGGTTGTGAGTGAAATACCTAGATTTTTGTGAGGTCACAAAGCCCAAACCATTGTGGGGCCAAAGAATCTGAGGAGATGCATGGCATAAGTTCAAAGACTCAGAGCTGATATCTTCAGGAAGGAGTGAAGAAAGGATTCATGATATCCTCAAAATATGAACCGCGAAGGAGGTAGACCCACAGTCATATCCATGGTCACTTGTGGAAGAGCTTGTGTGTGTGGGTAAGATAGTTTCAGGTTCCCTTAGGGACCCAAGGAGTCACTCCGACTCAAAAATTCAAACGCTCCAAGATCAAAAGGTCAAGAATCCCTTTGGAGGGAAGGGGGTTTGTGCCAGAATGCCAAACATCATTCCCAACTTGAAACATTTAAATTCCAACAGGAATAAACCCCATTTAAATGTAATTTTCATAGCCATAATACCCACATACATCCATCATAATCTTCATAAATGAAACACACTATGTAAGCAAATCTAAGAGCCAACATCATGATTTTATTTGGAGCAGAGCTATAGTTCATGAATGGAGAGGTAAGAGACAACATACTTCTAAGGAGAATGCCAGAAACCCAATAAGCACTAGTATTATTTCAAAATCCAAGAAAAATAGAGGCAAACCTAGCCAAAGAAACCAACACAAGTGCAAACAAAATCAAGGTGGAGACCTCGAGGTATGGTAAGAATGACGTGTAGTAATTGCGCATCCTTTCCCACATTAATTACCACCCACCACAACCAAGTATGGAGTGCACCCAATCTTCCATACATTTTCCCATAAAATACATAGTTAACCATGTGTTCCAGCAAACATATCAATTGTCCACAACATATATCAAGTATACCATAAGTGAAATACACCATAACTATATGCCAAAATATATGTGTAGCAAGAATGAACCAAGATGCTTATAAAAAAAAAACATTTTCCTCCTCTTTTTCTTTTCAAATCAAATTGCTAGCACACTCATCATTCATCCATTTCACATGGAAATTGGCTTGAATTTCTGGGTTTATTCTCAAATTGTAGAATCATTTTTGCAAGGTATTCATGAGCACAAAAATGAAAGAAGTGATTTTTCATCATTATTCACATAAGGGGGTCCAACCTATTTAGTATATTATTAGATATATATAAGTAATAAGGAATTTCAACCCATTTGCAGGAAAGGATTCCATGTTGCACTTTTGGGCGTCAACAAACTGGCGAATCCATAGGGAAACTTGTTCTCAATAGATTTAGAACTCATAATGTTTGGTTTTGCAGACCGATAAAAGTATATGATAACAAACTGCTTGAAACAAATAGTTATGCAACAGGGGGAAAATTATGGTTTAAGGGAAATAATGAGATGAGACTTCAGGGAATAACTTATGGAAAGTGAGATGTATGAGGTGAGTTGATCCTGTGCATACAAATCAAATAATATTGATAATTGATAATGATTTTAAGAATTTCAAGGAGAATGATTCTGATATGCTCTTGAATCTTAGGATGGATGGAAGAAAGGGATAGCAGAAACAAGGAAGAAAACAAAACCAACTATACTAGAACAATATTGATAGAAAAAGACTATTCCAGTGGTGTCTCAAAGGAGGATATCGTGACAACTATGTGTATCTTATTTTCATCGATCAACAATATTTACAGAATGACATTGTTATGGAAAAACTGATCCAGACTCTATTTCTGATGACCATGAGAAACCAACAACATAAATTAAAACTCAATAAACCTAGAAAAACAGTAAAACAAAGGACTATATAGAACATTAATGTTTACGCAAAGCGCTAATGATCAAGCTGGTTCCACATAATGTTTCAAGTGGGAACCCTTAGTACTGTAAGAAAAACATTTCTCCTCCAAATCCTTTATAAGGTATGAGTTTGTTCCAAGGATAAAAGCGATTTTGAAAGGACCTATACATAATTTTTGGAATTTAGAATGTATCCCTCTTTCAACATGGGCTGAGTCCCATAGTCGAACTTTGTCATCAATATTGAATTCAACAACCTTAGCTCATTTGTTAAAATACTTTTTCATCATTTGTTGCCATATTTTTAAGTTCTCCAAGGAAAAGTTTCTTTGTTCTTCTAGAGCTAACAATGTGTTTATCCTTTGGGGAACATTAGAATAATTTAATTCTCCAGTTTGTAACATCAACAGTAAGGAGGAAAGCTCTAGATCAATAGGTAGAATAGACTCTTGGCCATATACAAGATGAAAGAGAGTAAAGCATGTACTTTCTTTGGTGGTTGTATGGTCTGCCCATAGAGAATAAGTGAGAAGTGTGTGCCACTGGCGAATTTTGTCTTCTATGATTCTCTTAATGATCCTAACCAATTTGTTTTAGTGGACTCTGCTTGCCCATTTCCCTAAGGGTAATAAGCAGATGAAGTGAAATGTTTGACACCTAACTTAGCCATAAATTGGGTCAATTTTGAAGAAACAAAGGCTAGGCCATTGCCTGTAATGATCTCTAATGGGATGTTGAATATGGGAAATATATTAGATTCTAGAAAATAAACTATCTTCTCATCCCATTCTTGTTTAAGAGGGACAACCTTGGTCCACTTAGTAAAGTAATTAGTGGATGTCAAAATAAAGATATTCTCTACAAAATATGGAGGGTTGATAGGACCAATCAAGTCTAGGCCCCACTTAGAAAAAGGGAAATTTAGAAGGATAGGTTGTAAAGGAATGGTAGAAATACCTTCTTTCCTAACGAATTTTCGGCATTTCTCAGAAGATGTTGAAAATTTATATGAATCGAAAAATATTGTAGGCCAATTATAACCGTTTCTTATGATCTTAAAAGTAGTATCTTTAGTAGAAAAATGTCTACTGATATGAATGACAGAAGCTTATGATCCATGGATTTCACGTAATAACTTCTATGCTTCCTCATCATTTACACACTGAAGTAACAAACCATCAACAAACCTCCTAAACAAAAGGTCTCCTAAAATGATATACTTGGAAGCTTCAAGGCAGAGTTTCCTTCTCTAGTGAGCATGCAACCCGTATGGCCACTTTTGATACTTCAAATAATACACTAGATTTTTATACCAAGGATTCCCATATAGAGAGAGATTTTTATTTTCAATATAAAATAGCATTGAAAGAGGATTATCTTGGTCATCAAGTTCTTCACTTGGTTTAGGGTGCTGAGCTAAGTGAAGGGTTAGGTCTTGTCCCTTGATTGTATTTGAATTCATGATCATCAAATCATGCTCTTAAATTTTGGCAAGCCAATGTACAACTTTTCTTGAAAGATATGTTTGTGAAAGAAGAAAATTGATGGCAGGAAAAGGGACTTTTACTTGCATATGTTTTCCAAAAATAAATTTGCACACTTTTTCTATAGCCTTGCCAAGAGAAAAATCATGTTTCTAAATATATGAGTATTTGATCTCATCGTTTGATAGACTTTGAATCATGTAGGATACATGTTTTTCATTGTTTTGGTCATCAAATTGTAAGAGGATAGAAAAAGTTTCTTCCTCGATGGCATTGGTATATATGATAAAGTCTTTCTTGAAATCTAGTTTCGACAGAAGTGGTGCAGAACTGATTTCTTTATTAATTCTAAGGAAAGCATTCTCGACTTCATCTGTCCAAGAAAAATAATGATCCTGCTTCAAAATATTATGGATTGGTTTAACCATGACAACGAAATCATGAAAAAATCTACGGGAAAAATTAATAATGCCCATGAAAGCTTGAACCTATTTCTTGGAGGTAGGGGCATGGAGGATTTGAAAGGAAGTAATCCTCTCAGGATCTATGCTTATCCATGAATCAAAAAAAATATGACTGAGGATATTTCCCTTCATCACACTGAAAATAGATTTGGAAGGATTTAAATAAATACCAAATTTCTGTAGCACATGAGAAATTTTCTAAGATGACCAAAATGATCCAACTGATTTTAGAATAAACAGTCAAACCATTAAGATAAAATTGGATAATCTTACCGATTAGATCATCCAAAGATATCTACATATCTCTTTGAAAGGTTTCACTTGCATTATATATTCCAAAAGGCATGTGTTCATAAGTGGATGTACCCCAAAGTGTAGTAAATGTGGTTTTATACCTATCAATCTTTTTTACCTTGATTTGATTATACTCGGACAAAACATCAAGGACATCATTGGAGACCCTAGAAACCATTGTAAAGTCATTTCCATATTAGGAAGAAGAAAATGGTATTTGACACTTGATCTATTCAATGCGCAAAAATCAACACATAATCTGATTTGGCCGACAATTTTTCTTACCGAGACCATATTTGAAACCCAGTCGGAATACTTAACTAGAAAGATTATATTAGATTTCAAAAAAAATTCCAATTCTTTCCTAATAGTGGCTTTGAGCATAGGGTTAATAGGTATTTGTATTTTCCTAACTGGTTTTATACCTTGCTTGATATGAATGACATGTTGTATTAGAGCAGGATCAAAACCACGTAGATCCTCGTATGACTAGGAAAAAACATCTTGAAACTCACAGAGTAATTTTATGAATTTCTATTTTTCTTCATCAGAACATTGGGCACCTAATTTACTGATCTTTGGAGATTTAGACATCCCAATATTCAACGAAATGGTATCACCAACTTTCATTTTCGATTCCTCTTCCTTATGTGTTTCTTTGTTGCCTACATCACTTGACGAAAATGAACTTTCGAGAGGAGTCAATCCTTTAGGAAATTTTTCATATTCAATAGAGATGATTTCTTTCAGGTTAAACAGTTCATTTTATATGAAAGCACAAACTCCTTCATCACTTGGGAAAACCTTCCATGATTCTACATTATCAGGGATGTGAGGATGATATAGAGATTGGAACGTACAATTAGGTCTTTGAGGTAAAAGCCGTCGGGTAGGGGATGCTGCAAAAATAGCTAAACTATCAACCATTAAATTAAGTTCTCTCTTAACATGAGTGATGTTAAATGATGATAGATTTGAAATCAACATACAAAAAATTTGAGTATAATGTTTAAGTAACTTATTTCTTGGTGAATAAATCTTATGTACAAGATTCACAACAAGTTCAAAATCACCAAAACCTGTAAGGTGGCTACAACCAAGGTTTTAAGCATTTTTTATGCCTAAAAATAAGGCCTCAAACTTGGTGACATTGTTTGTGAAAGAAAATTCCAACCTATAATAGAAATTATGAATTTTACCTATAGGAGAAAATAGAATGATGCCGACTCTATTACCTTCGTTTGAATATGAGCCATGGAAATGCATGTTCCACATGCCATCATCAAAATCAACTATTTCAAGCATAGTGTGAACTTCATCAACAAAGATAGAGTACACACCCAAATATTATTCAAGATAATTTACATTAGGTTGGGAAACGCTCTCTATATACAGTAAAATTCTTCCTTCCCTAAGGACTATAATGTTCTTTCTGTTCCAAGGGAAGGAAAAATGTGTTCCATCAAGTGAAAGGTATCCACCAATTAAGGCTTTCCAATCCCTTCCTAAAATAATTGAGTAGTTACTCATTGGCATATCAATTACTTGGATGTTGAGGGTTGTTCTTATCTTGGGATGTGCGCACACAACTAAGTTTACATCCTTGATTTTACCTATAGTTGATTGTTGCAAATTTTTATAAGAGATCATGCTTCTAGAATTTTCGTTAGTGCAAGATAAGCCAAGTTCTTCCATGATAATTTTAGACATCACACATGGACCTGAGCCACCATCAATTTGGAAACAATGAGCTATTTTGTCCATGATTTTTATTGAAATATAGAAAGGGTTTTTTTTACAGGGTTCCTACAATTGTTTACACTTATCTTATTTACAATTGAGTCCTCTTCCTTTGATTCTTCAAGTAAATTGGATATGGTAGAAATCTTACCTTCCATAAAGTTTTTAAGATGTTTCTGTTGTTCTAGGACGACAACCATGTCCAAAAGAGTAGCATCAATTTTGATATTAGCCAATTGATTAAGGATATTGTACTTATACGAGGTAAGAGGAGAAGACACTCCTTGATTATCCGAAGTTCTGACAGCTTGTGTATTAACACTTTTCGAAGATGAGCTTGGGGTGGAAGAAGTGTGGGGAAGGTCATATTTTCCCTTGGCAGTGTAAGATTTATTCCTGGTATTGATTACCATAACATCTTCTGGTTCAAACCAATATAAAATAACGATTGTGGTATCGATCCTTTTTCCAAAGATTTTATCTCTAACATTTCTCTTAACTTCACAAGTACTCTCCTCATGATTTTCTTCATAGAATTTACACCAACTGGGAGCCATTATGACCTTTCACTGAAAAATGTTTTCATTAGTATTCCTAAAAGGCACTAAGGAAGAAGAACAAGCTCCATGGGAAGAGGAAGATGGATTTCCTTTTCATTCATAGGATATCATCCTATTATTCATATATTGCAAGAGTTGTAGGAGGGCATACATGTCTATTTTCTTGACCAAGTCTCCTTTAGGGAGACCCGTTCTTTAGATTTTCTCTTCATACTCTAGGAAAGCATGAAGGGTGGAACCAAGATTGGCAATTTCCTTCTCTTTTAGTCTATGATGATGAGGGGAAGGCAATGCATTATAGTAATGCATCAAAGAAACCTGATTTTGAGGATGAATTAGTTCAGGGATTTGATTATATAATTTGGTGAAGCGAAGGTTAAAAGATTTAATGGTTTCACCATCCTTATAGGAAATATTGTTGTATTCCCTTAACTGATAAAATGGACTCTTGGGCTATCCATAAGTGGACTTGAACCAATAAACCAATTCTTCCCAAGTGGAAAGGATTTTCGGAGGGAGGTCAAAAAAATCTGCTGAAACTTTCCCTTCGAGGGAGTTGACAAATAAATGCATGCACGTGTCATTATTGTTAGAACCTATGTTATGAAAAGCATTAGAAAATGATACCAGGTGTTCAGTTGTAGTAACAATACCATTTCCCAAGAACCTAGGCACATGATCCTTGAATTTTGGTAATGGGTGAGTGGTTGGTGCGAGATTCAAGGAAGAAGATACATTCCATGGGGTGGTTGTAGCATCTTCCTCAAATTGGAAAAGTCCATATTTCTTTATGAATTTAGCAAGATTGGTAGTGGATTGAATAGGGACTTGATGACTATATATACTACCAATTACTGATGAAGTAGAAGGTTTCGAGGAGGAGGGGCCTCCGGTGCCACTACCACTACTCGCATATGTCATGTTGAAATTGATAGGTATGGGTGATAAAGATGAACTGTCATAATCATATAAGGTTCTCCTAAGAGCACTTTGTTGTGTTGATATGAAAATTTTCCTCCTTCCTATTTCAGAAATAGGGGTAGCCTCAGGGGACAACCCTCTTCTCCTTCGATAAATGCGAGGACTAGAGGACATGAAATGGAAGACCGAAGAGGTAGGAAAAGGGAGGTTACTATTGATTTCTGGGATGCCTTTACCTAGCTTCCCAACATTCAAAAATATTTGTGTCCCTTTCAACTACTTCCCAAGAGCATTCAAGTTCAACGCGAGTACTAACAATTTCTAAAATGGTGTTGAATAAAGTCAATACAATGTTGGTTTGGTCATCAAGATCGTTTCCAATGTTCGGTTGTCTCGTAACATGTACTGTCATGGAAAAATCAGTCAAAGAGTAATCAGACAAAACAAAAAAATGAAATATAATCATGATACAATCAACCAGAGAGATATGGAAGATCTTCCCCAGTATGGTTGCCAAATAAATGTTTAGGAAAAGGTATGGGGAACCTTACTCAAGCATTTTTAGATCTTGGTGGGCTAAGGTAAGATAGTTGAGAATGTTACCCGAGGTTTATAGCCTTAAAATAGAAAAAAAAAAACTTAATACACATGTATTAAGTAAGAGGGACCAAGGATGGTTTTATATGTATTCTATGTAACTCTGCAAAAGAAATAAAATAAGTAGGAAATTACATAATTGTGTACATGGATAAGAGACAAGGATAAAAGAAAAATCTGAACCAAATCATCAAAATACACATGTGAAACTGAAATCATAAATCTGATTATTATATTGATTTCATTATGAGATACAATGTTGAATTCTCTTTACAAACCTCTATGAGCATCGAGACCAAAGTCAGATTTAGAAGCCTTTGATGGGCACCATAAAAAAAGTATCAGACAAGAAAATAAAAATGAAGCTAAATATTTGGATCAACTTTCCACAAATTTTTTTCACTTGAATCTACAAAATATTCTTTATCAGTCAATAAATTTAATCCATAAACAAATAAGAACACACAAACTACCAAAGATAAATCATACACCTTTAAAGACAAGTTGTTGTAAAATATGATTCAGTTTTGAATCTTGCTGCCTTCAATAAGACCATGTTGTCATCAAGATAGTTAAGCCTTCA
>WSFP011377644.1:0-30132 GCA_009831015.1 Picea engelmannii | reverse complement strand
ATATGAATATTGGAGGCATTATAACCATTATATTAATGTTACTGAATGGTTAGAACAATAGTTATGATCAGAAATCTCGCCATCAGACCATTGGGACTACCCCGTAACAGACAGATCTGCATTGATGAAGGCCTCTTATCCATTGGAGGGATCTGTTACATCACCATTTACTTATTTCATTCATTGTTTCCCCTAGAACACTTTCATGAATTGTATCTGAGCAAACAAGAGAACTCATTATTACCACGTTGTGTTCTATTTCATTGAGCATTTGTGCATTGACCTGAGTTATCCAATATCGATCGTGCATGTCAGACGAACTCAACGCTGTAAAAAATTCTTTCGAAGAAGTTCTAATCGAACTTATGGCTGAGAAGGTGATGTCTGTCAGAATTCAAGCTTCATCGACGAGAGGAGTGAAAGCCTCCCTGTCGACTGCTCACAGATCCAGACCATCCTGAGTTGTGGCTGAGAAAAGAACCAAGTATCGAGATGACTTGGAAAATGTGAAGTTAATCCCATCCAATCTACCTGACTACATCCTACCTCTGGTTAGTGTGGTGAATCATGATAGTGTCCCCAGGGACTTCGAGTACACCTTCGTCACTGCATACCTCCTGATGGGGATACACACATGAAAGCCTTAGCCAGATAAGATCATGACACTAAAGATCAATGACTTTAAGCTAGGGGATCACAAGAACTTCAACATGCTTTCCCCTCACAAGTATTTGACTAGGACGAAGGGGAAGAAGTCGAGGATAATCCCCCAACAATGGACTATGGACCTCATGTAGTCCACTATTCTGAATGTGATGAAAATATCCCATTTTGGAAGGCACCATGAGGTTAACATGTGCGTTAATCTCCTGCTATCGAGATTCCATGGTGGCTACCTGTGGCTAGATAGACACATCACCATCGACTTGATGTTGATCTGTCATATTACCATATTGAGCATGCAGGGACCAGACCCACAAGACTTATACCAAGGGAAGGCTGCAAACCATGCCCTGGCACAGAATATTAAAGATACATATGTCTATGTGGAGAAAGGGAATCGAGGCTACAAGGTAGCCTCCATCCAGAACAACACAATGTGCCTTTATTTCCAATTGATTGTTGGTAAGATAGTATAGAAGAAAAAACCCACGCAGGTCATAGGGTTTGTTGTTGACCTTGAAGGGAAATGCATGGAGGGGCTACAGATGAACTGGGAAAAGTACTTAGTGAACCAATTAGACCAATATTGTCACAAAGCTCAGGATCAGGGCTAAAAGTTCCATTTTAGTTTGTTGTTGATCCTCATCACATTCATAGCTTGGGAGATTCTGGAAGGTGCGACCTTTCCTGAAATAGAGCCATCTGAACCATTAGCCATGAATTTCACTTCACTCTGGTATTTGAGAGATATGGGAAAACAATGGCAGTCAAGTGTAGTGTTCCACACCTACTACCTATAGTTAAAGAGGGATATTGAGGATTTCCCTCATATAACGCCGAACACCCTGCACAAGTTCAAGCCATTTGTCAAGTTCCACACAAAAAGACATTTTATATACATCACTGCACACAGAGATGAACACAGAGAATTACTACAAAATTATCACAAACTCATAGAGGAGGACTTATAAAAAATAACTAAGGAATGACCTGTAGAGCTCCTTATCCCTGTTGACCCCACATAACTATTCAATCCTAAACTAATCGAAATCCTAGTGGTCACTCATGAAGGGCATGATACACCTAGAACTAGTAGAAGGAAGAAGACATAAGAGGTCCAACAACTGAGCAGTGCATGAGAAGAAACTACTTCAGAATCACCTAGAGGAGGAGGCGATGGTGAAGTAGATAAAGAAGAGAACAATGGAAAATAATATCAACAGAAGCAAGGAGAAGTAACATCACCACAGAATGCCCGTGATGATGCAGAGTTGTCTAACAGAAGAGAGGATTCTCCCATGAAACCCACATCACAGAAGAATTCAAAAGCTATTAAGACCAAGTTGTAGACTGCGATCACACTCGATGACTTCAACTTCATCATCGTAGCTGTATCATATGCCTTAGAAGATATTTTGAAAAGAAATGTAGTTAATCAAGAGACCATGTATGAAAGAATTGAAGCAGATATGTGAGGGGTACAACAATCCCTACACTCTAGCCGTGCAATGTCCACTGCGCCCCCGCCATTAGAAGAAACAGAGTTGGGAGATGAGCCTACCCAACTTCGTAGACTAGTCAATGCGACTGAATATTGCCTTCATCACACACATGAAGAAATAGAATAGGCCACAATGACCCCGAAGAAAGCACAAGAGGAAGTGATAGAGCAAAATTGAGTTGCACAGTAGGAGAAGGACGACCTCCAAGAAAAGTTTGAAGAAGAGAAAGTGCAGATCCAACATTAGAAATAAAAACTTCTCGCAGAGTAGGTTGGAGTAAAATAAGCAATCAGCAAAGAACTTTTCTTTGTGACGGGCTTAGAGAAAAAGGAAGAAGACCCAGTGGAGCATAAAGTAGTGCAGCTTGCTGAAGCCATCCAGTAGCTTCAACAGAGAATAGAATATATATATCTACAAACAATACCAAGTACTCCACAGGATGTGCGAGGTGAAAGATAATCCATTGCCCAGAGCGCAATTGAGAGGATCAGAGCATTGTCTTTGGAATGTAAACAGATTAGTAGTATAAGTGCACAGACTTATGAGTGACTTACTGAATACCCTGAACTAAAGATAGTGGAGTCATAGCTCCAGGAGTAAATTAAACAAGAGATGATAGTACAGGTGCAGTTGAAGCTCCTATCAGCAATTGAAAGAATGAAAATATACCAGGAATAGTGGAATTCCTAGCAACAAGTCCACACCATACAGAGAAAAGTCATGGAAGTGACTCAGAGGCTCCAACTAGTCCAGGATGAAGCTTGCCAACTGTTTGAAGAGATTGAAGGCCAAGGAGAAGAGATGGAAAAAGTAGTCACTTCAATAGAACAACGCTTAGAGGGACCTGTGAATGAGTAAGTTATTCACGATTTCACTGAGAAGTAGGCTTTGGCAAAGTAGCATGTCAAAGTAGCTTGAGCTAGGCTAGAGGCATTTGAGGTAGAGATACCCAGATCAAAGTGACTCTGAACATGTCACAGGTGAGTGTTGGGGGAATGTTGTCCCTTGACCAAGTTTTAGATATCCTTGGTCATGTTTGACCTATTTTGGGACTTCGACAGGCTATCGAAGGTGGAGCGCAAGTCGAAGTGGAGATCTCGGGATCTCGACCCCTTTCAGGGAATTTTGGATTTTTGGATTATTTAATGGGTATGGGGATGTCGGCCCATGGGTTTACCCATGTATAGGCCCTTTTGTAATGTATAAATAGATTTCTATGCAATTTAAGAGGGGGAAATATAGGCATTTGTGTGATGATGTGCTAAGTGCAAGTAATAGTTGTGAATGCTTTATGCATGTGTTGGCATAGGGGAAAACCTAAGGTTCATATCCAAGAGCACACCAACAAGCCCTAACTATAGGCCCTTTCAGAAACACCTGTGGGGAAAATGCAGTATCACTCGTAGAAACTATAGGAGGTTGTAAGACACGGGTGTCTTTAACCAGAGGAAATGCAAAATGGATTCAAAGAAACTACACACAGTAACCTAGTATTCTTTATCTTCCTTAGGCCTACTCTGCAATTCATATCTTAGATATAACACAATATCACAATAGAATCACATCAAATGACAAAGAACCTGAACCCAACATCTATCACACATAACACAAGATATATGTGGTTCACCCTCTCTCTAGGGATACTTCCACATAACTGTGCTTTATAATATATTAAGATGAAAGCATATAGTTCTTATCTGCACTCTTAGCCAACAAATATTCTCTCTTCCTCTTTGTCTTCCCTCCCTGTGCACCCAACTGCAGGGTTTATCTTCGCACCCAGCTATATATCTTACAATACAGAAGGCCCTCACACCAACACTTCTCTCTCACATAGTAGTACTCACTCAATCACACAATAATAATGAACTCTCAACCAACTTAGCACCAACCCATCCCAGGTCCTCTTTACCTTTATTTATACATTACAATAGATAGCCAACATATTTAGGCCAAAAACTAAGTGTCAAAACCCTAGATACCAAAACCCTAGGTGTCTAAAACCCTAGGTCAACTTGACCCACGTTTTCAGTGCTTCGCCAACCTGTCTTTCCTTCCTTCTCGCACAGTGCAAAGCATCCAACGGTGGACTTTTCCACTTACTCAGTTGTCTACAATCCATATTCCTTGCTGATTTGTCCATCCTTGATATCCTCATCCAATGACTTTCTTTCTCTTACTTCACACCACCTTTTATGCTCTTATACTCACTTCGACCCAGTATCAGTCACTGTATCTTCTGCGCAATTCACATTCAGTATTTTCTTCCTTAATATTTACTTACTTCCATACCCAAGGGCCAAAAGGCCCCCAATAATCACCTATGACTCATCCCAAGGAACTTTAGATCTGATCGTTCTGATTTTCTTCATCTTTAGTCTGCGTGGAGAAGCCTATTCTTTCTTCTCTTTCCTCCCCACTATGTGCAGACTGTCTTTTCTGTGTCTGGTACCTAGTTTCAGCTGCACCTGGTACCTGGACCCTTTTCCATAAGTTGTTAGTGAGAGATTCGAGGCAACTGGTTTTCATAGTACAGTTTCAATTGGCTCTCATTCACCAAACCTTCATTCCATTCTCCATTCAAGGTCTTCAACAATGCAGCTCCTCCTTCCATGACATAGACAACCTCATATGGCCCAAGACAATGTGTTCTGAACTTTCCTAGATGATTCATGAACTTACTGTCATATACAAGAACTAAATATCCTTTTTTAAATGCCTTCTTCTTGATGTGTCTATAATAGTAGGCTTTATCTCTTTCCTTATGTACCTACTGATGGAATCGTGCAATAAATCTTTCTCCTTCTAGTTCGACCAACTATACGAGCCTCTCTTGAATAGAACCAGTGTCATCCATGTCTATAAAGACTATGATTCTTAAGCTTGGGACCAAATATTCTGGCAGGACAACTTCTTCGAGATCATAAACCAACTTAAAGGGGGTCTCCATTGTTATCTTCTTGGAAGTGGTTCTATAGGCCCATAGTACTGCTGGTACTCTTAAATCCAAGTCATCTTTGTTCACACTGCAAATATTTGTCAGCGTTGTTTCCAAAATATTGTTGAATGCTTCAACTATCCCATTTTCTTGTGGATGGTAGGGTGTTCTCTTCAGATGATGGACTACAAATTCCTCAGTCAAGGCTTCAACAATATTATTGATGAAATGTGTGCCTTGATCGCTCATAAGGATCTCCGGGCATCCAAACCTAGTTATGATGTCATTAAATATGAAGCGTGCAGTTGTAGTTGCACTACAGTTATTAATTGTTCGTGCTTTGGCCCATCTGGTAAAGTACTTTGTCACAGTGATTATGTACCTTTCTCCTGTGTGCTTCCCTAGTGGGTTTATAGGCCTTATGAAATCAATGGCCCATTTCTCAAATGTTTGTAGGCTCAACTGCGGTGCTAAAGGAATTTCATATTTTCTAGATGATTTCCCAACTCTTTGGCATACATCACAGGCTCTATAATAGTCCTTAGCATATCTGTGTAAGGTATGCCACCAAATTCCCTTCATATCAGTGAACTTGGTTGGAAACAAGTCTTGATATTTGTGCAGTAACTCTGTGATCTTGTCAATAGTGGCAACATTCCAATAATCTCCAACATTTGCAAGCTTCTTTGTTTTCTCTGTTCCAATATTGAATTTCTTGATCTTGATCGGCTATCCAATGAAAGGTATCTCAATTCCTAGTCCTTTTGTTTCGACGATGTTCACCTTCCTAGGATCATCGTCTTTGTCAGCATTGATATTGTAACAATCTTGCAATTTCTGGAGAGGTGCAGTCCATTAATTCTCTTCTTGTTCCAAAGGGAGGATAGGTGCCTCCTCAAATGCTTTATGTATTACAATATATAATGCTTGATCCACTATATGTTATTGGCTTTCAAACAAAAAGGTAGTTACAAAGTTCTGAGTCATACCTTCCTAATCTATAGTGACGAGGCACAGTTCTGCTTGTAGGTACCAATTGATAGGGGTTGTGTCTAGTGTGTTGATGAATTTGTGAACCCACTTCTATTGAGGAATGTTGCTCCAAGCTTCCTTGTAATGTCTTACATGGTCCTTCAGAAAACTTCGATGTGTGTACCTAACTTCACAACCTTCTACTTGCTCTGAAAACTGCGTTGTCATCAAAGTGCGACATTGTACCTAGTATTTAATTTTTTTTTTGTGTGTCCCCCACCATCTTGCTGGAGTTTCTTTCAGGGCCTCATCCATTGCCAACAATATTCGTTGTATCGGTACAATTTCTTCAAATTCAAACAAGAAATATTCTAAGTGATTTAGACTACCAAAGTTGGGCAAGTTATTGATTGTTGTGGCGATCCAACAAACGTCTCTGGTTAATCTAACACATTTCCTTGTAGATACTTCATACATTTTGTTCTGCCAATTCTCCAGTGCTTCTTCTGAATACTATGAACATGCGTTGTCACTTCGCCAGCTTAGGTTCCCATCCTTTATAGGATTAATGTAATCTTGTTGTCTCACTGTTAATTTGTATATGTATTCTAGTTCATATGCGTGGTCTTCTTCCCTGATGGTTTATGTGTATATCTGACCTTCATTGGGATCCAAAGGTAAAATGAACCTAAGGCCATGTCCTTTAAATGTCATTCTTATTTTCTTTAAATCGACCACAGTGGAATTATTGAAATACCAATCAATTCCTAACAGCGTAGGGTAAGGACAACTATCATCAACTATCTCAATCACCTCAAAGTGTGCAAACGTCCTTACTCCGTCGATGTCAACAAGAACATGTTCCAATCTTTCAAAGGGGCTTACAACTTTTTTATTAGACATCCTAATCCTAATAGGGGAGTAGATCAACTTAGGTTTTCCCATCAGTGCCTAGGTCTGCTTCGTCATGACATTGACCTCCGACCCTAAGTCGAGGACAACATAGTCTATATCATACTCTCCAATTTGAGCATTCAGGTTTAGTTCCTTATTTTTCCTTCTCTTTTTAGAAACTTGGTGTACTGCTCTATTCAACAAGGGATCTATCTTTCCTAACTCATACTATTTGATTAAATTTTGTAGCTCTTGTATAGAGTTTTCATCCTGAATCAACTTAATACAAGTATATAAGAATTCCATGAACTTTCTTACCTCTTTTCCTTCTCCTGGTAGAGAAGACTGATCAAATGGCAGAGGCATTCCACATTCTCTTAATTTTGGTCATTTCTTCGATGAAGAGCCTTGGTCTCTCCTGAATTCTTTTCTTGCTTCCTCAAATATTTGTTTTTCTTTCTTTGCACCAAAAACTTATGTCTTCTCTGTAGCTTTCCTGACTCCTGATTCTTCTACAGTCTTTCCTTGGGTCACTCTGTATTTTCCTATAACAACACTCCCTATTGTGATAAAAAGGAAACTAGGGTCCTCTCCACGAGGTTCAATGTATATCAGTTTCACTTGCAGGTTCTACTGAGGTCCTCGTCTCTCCTAAAGTTTAGCTAGAAACATAGGACAATCTTCGATAACATGTTTGAATGAGATGCAGTAGCTGCAAGTGGTGCAAGGGTTCTGACAGTCCCTCGCTAAGTGTCCTAGATGTGTGAAGTTGTAACATATGATCTTTCCTCAACCTCGACCCATACCTCCTCCTCATCCTCTTCCTATGAATCCACTGTGAGGGTTGAAGTTTCCTCTTCCTTGAGAATTATATTGCATAGTGTTTCCTTCTTGGTGTACTTCACCTTGAATTGTGTAAATATCCCTTGACCTTTTAAGCATGAGGTTGTAATACCTACAATCCCTATCATCATTTCCTACCGACTTATAGAATATAGATTCATGGGTGTCTGGACATATTTTTGCAGATAGTAACATTCACCATGGCGATGTCGATTTCTACATACCTCGCACCAGGGTAGGGTAACTTGCTTCAAAGGGCTCAAAGCTTCAGAGGCCAAGTATTCATGAAATAAGGGACAATGTTCCTTGTCATGGCCTTCTGATTTTCATCTGATACACATGATTTCTTCTCTTTTATCTTTTTCCTTGTCTTTCTTCATATCTTCAACCTATAGAGATAAACTAGTTAGCGGACTCAAGATTTGACTCATACCTGAGCTGGATTCTCCCATAGGGGTTGATTCTAAATTCATGGCGATCTCCAGTGCCTCAGCCTATGAATAAATATTCCATTTCATCAGAGAAACTATGATGTGTGGTAAGAGGGAAACAAGGAACCATTCTTTGTTCTTCTCATCTAGGATCTGAAAACTTAAATGGCCTATCAAGGTCTTAAATCTCTGATCAAACTCCCACACAGGTTCAACTATTCTCTGCTTGATTTATTTTATCTCTGTAATGCACTGAAACTCTGACTTAGGTTTCTTAAATTCAACAATTAGTGCAGTCTTAATGACATTCAGCAGTTTCGTTGCATCTCCTTGGAAAAATTTCATGTACTAGCTCAGTGTGCGATCTATTAGGGTAGTACTGAGAAGAGCACATTTAACAATTTTTTTGGTGATATTATTAATACTCCATATAGCTTCACATAAAAAACAGTGATGATTAGGATCTTCAGATCCATCTCCTCTAAAATTGGGTAACCTCATATCATCTTCTAGAGGTATTCCTAGGTTTCTTGACTGAGTATGTGGTGAACTACTAGTGACAGTTCTCAGAGTTCTCTAGTGACTCTGATTACTCTGATTTCTTAATGTTTCTAAAACAATAGGATGAATAATAATACTTACTTCAATAGTCGACGCGATTCTTGAAGTTTTTGGCTCTTCCCAGTAAGGTCCTTCAACTTTACCTTCCTCTTCCCTAGAGCATTCTGAATTCTCTTCGTCTGTCAAATCTGCCTCTTCTCCACTGTAGAAACCCTCATCCTCATAGTTCTGCTTAAATAGGTTCCCAAGAAGGAATTCTCTGAATGATCTCCCAATGTGCGTTTGTCTAGACTCTATGTCATTGTCACTGTCTAAGTTCTTGAACATTATCCTTTTCCATTTCGACCAACTAGTGTATCTTCAATACGTTCTTCTCATGCAATAAAATCTTGATCCTCAACTTCAGAAATTGTAAAATTTTTCCCCTAGGTATCTTAAACAAATACCTCTCAGCTTGGCTATATGAATCTACTCTTTCAATAGAAAAGTTAGTGATATACCCTCCAATGGTACTATCAAACCAGTAACTTCTCTTGACACAATGTTATCAAATCTCTTTATCTTCTTGATCAACGTTGACGTCTAAACCATAGGTGGTCTAGATCTGATCTCAAATTGGGTGTCTGTTAACCTAGTTATCCACTCATATAACTCTTGACGAATTCCTCCAAAGACAATCTCTTATATATCAGTAAAGATATATATTCCCAACCAATCCTCTGTACTAAGACTAAGGTTATTTTTCTAGGCTTCAGAGAAGTCCTTTTCTTGATCCTCTATCCACTTCTGAATCTATGTCTTCAATGGAAACCACCTTGGCATCCCCTCAAGAAGATTCCTGTCCTGGCAACAGAACCATTTGTTGGCACAGGGGCAGACCCAGGTGTTATAACCCTAAATTGCACCAGACATGCTTACCTGGCATCAATCCATCTCATTTACCTTCTTTGACAAGCCACTACTAAACAACTTCTTAAAAAACACTGTTTTTGAGGGCATACGTGCTCTGCTCCACTACTGCACGTGTTTGTACATTGGTTGACCCACTACAGCCCGCATATACCTAAAAAGAACGAAAAATGGAAAGTTGCAGACGGAACACATAGTTTTGGGTAAGTTAACTAAACCATTTGACTTCCCATAGTTGGTCACTCGACCAAATACCTAGCCCTTTCTAGCCTATAAAATAAGGGGTAGGGGTGCCATTTGGAAGCAAAACAATAATTGTAAAGAAACCCTACCCGATTTCACATTCCCTTTGTCCTAAACTTTTGCAACTAGTGTGTGAAGAGAAGCATATACAAAAGAAGTTAGAGAATAGTTGAAGAGGAGCCCAGGACAAGATTCGAGGAGTAGTGGCCAATCTCACTATTGTAAGGTTACTCTTGTGAGATTAATAAAATAAGTACTTTTCTCATCCCGCCATATGAGATTGTCAATACTTAAATTTGATTCTATTTTGATAGAATCTCTAACCCATTATTTCATAGATTGAATGCATGCTTGGAGTTCTTTGTTTGTCTGTTTGTGAATGCAGGTCAGTTTTGGGAGGAAACATGTAGTCAAGGATTAACCAAAAGCGAAATGATATACATCAAATGTGGAATTCAAGGTATAGTGAATTGATCCTTTTATCTTTGTATTTACATATGAATAATGGGGTTTATGATTGGGATGTTGGTAAAATGTAGGAGACTTTAGGTCATTTCTGCATGCATTACAAAACCATTAATGCTAGTCCGTAGGGGGATTTCCCACCCACAACATAATTGATGACCATACTAGGGATATCTCTAGGGTTTTTGAGGATACTTTTTGGGTTTTTTAAAAAATTGATTTTATTACCTTTTTTCTAAGTTTCTGCAAGAGTCTGAGCTAGTAGGGATTCTGGTCTTCCATACAAGTACTCCCTGCTTTCTTCGCTTGACTTTTTTTTTCTTTTCTGAGAATTTACAGAGGTGTACGTAGCCTGTAGAAGGATTGAATGCATATACACATTCCATGACTTCACACAGCCCGCGTACATACACTAGATGCTGAAGGATCAACAGAGTGTCTGAGTGAATAATTTTTGTTTTAAAGAGAGGCAGTCATCCCCTTCCCTGTCAGAAGTGATCCTTCTGAGCGGTTTTCTGGATCTAGTTCTGGTCTCTATTGTTGCAGTCTATAGCCTAGGTATAACCTCATATTGGATTTTTCCTTGCATCTTTTTCTGTTAAGGTAAGTTTCTGTGTCTTCAAGGGATTCTGGTTCTCAATACCAGTACTCCCTGCCAGTGCTTGATTTCTTGTTTTTCAATTTTTTGAGGAGTTGCATAGGTGCACACAGTCTGTAGTGGGCCTACACACATGCACATGTGCCCTAACCTTGCACAACCCGTGTACATATTCTAGTTATTGAACTGTCAGTAGCGTGCCTATGTTGAGAATTTTTTTAAAGAAGAGGCAGTCATCCTCTTCCCTGTCAGAAGTCATACTTCTTAAGGGTTTTCTTGACCTAGTCCTGGCCTTTGTTATAACAATCTGTAGCCTGGGTTTGACGTCAGTTTTTCTTATCTTTTTCAAAATATTTCTTGTGTTTCCTAGCTTTTTAAACTTATTTTTAGCTTGAAATTTTAAGAAAAATGAGTTCCATTTTGAATCATACATTCATCAGTTTCTTTTAGAATCTTTTGTTACCTATGCTTTGATTGGAAGAAAATATAAAAAAAAAAAATTAGCTTCTTAGGTCTCTTTCTTTCTTGACATATGCTTTGCATTGTTATTTGAAAAAGAAAAATAAATTAGTGTAGCGTTGTGTTTTCTTCTAATTTTAAAAGCATTTCAAAAGAAAATAAGAAAGATAATCATTCTTTGCTAGTGTTCTTATCATTTATTTTTTCTACAAGAGTATTAAAAACATCAGTTTCACTACAACACCTTTTGATTAAATCAATCCTTAAAAATAGTGCTAATTAAAAATAACTAGACTTTTATGTTTGTAGGGTCAACCAACTAGTTTAGGGTTAGGGCCTTGAATTAGGTTGGAGAGGAAACTCTTCAAGGCCGTTAATTTGAACATTGGATTCTGAGTTAGGGAGTGTTAAATTCAAGTAACGTGGAAACTATCTGGGACCTCCCTCTAACACAGGGGATAAACACTAGGTTGCGTGTAGAAAGGTAGCAGAGATAACCCCTACAAAGTCAGACCAATCGTAGCAGAGGAACACATATAGAGGGATTGTCTTGGGATTCCATTGATCACATTTTACATGGAGCTTCATGGGTCTTGAATCTATTCGAGGTCCTTAGTCCTCTTTCAGAACACTTTCTTTCGATACCCTTGATAGGTTTCGGGCTTGATACCCTGCTCATTGCGGTCCACCCGATTGTCGACTGTATCCGCCTGGTAGTTGTTCACGAGCTGACAACCTAGTTGCCCTTACTTTAGGGGCTTACATAGGTGACTGCGGGGGTATACCATGGTACCTAGGGAAGACATCAGCCCATGCTTTGCAGAGTATACCTAGAGGGTTCTTCCATATTTGAGTTTCACTTGCACTGGTAAGTTGCTCTAGTGTTGGTTGGTGTAACTGTTCTTCCAACTAGTTAATCGTTTGTTTGATTTTCCTTTAGAAACTTTTAGTACGTGCTCTATTCTCTTTAGTTTTCCATAGTGATTTAGCCAGTCATGAATTTGGGTCTATGACCTAGGGTGGTAGACCATCCACTCCACTGGTCACAAGGATTTTTTGGTCTTCCTCTTAAGAACGTGGAGCTGCCTCTTTATAAGCGTTGTTTTCATAACACTGGTTTTCCATAGTCAGTGTGTGAGACTTTTGCGGACTTGAACGATCTCGCAAGGGGAGAACCTGTGCACATGACCTTCATGGATAAATTTACTGATGATACCAACCAAGGAACCCCTTTGCAAGGGGATCCTTGTTCTTTTCCTTTCTTCAGAAACGTTGGTGTCCCTTTGATGGCCACTCTATACATTCCTGGGTTGAATGTTGGACTACTGGTTTGGTTGGGTACCATTCCAAATGTCCCAAATGATATTGATGCTTCTCATTTAAGCACCTTATGTCATGGGCATAATGTTGATGTTCCTTTTTTAGCAAAGTCTTCTCCTCATCCTTCTCCCACCTCTCGTGAAAGTATAATTACTAGTAACTGGAAGTCTAAACGAAGTAGAAAGAGGAATAATAGGAAGAATAAATCACCCATCTCTGCAAGTCATGTTGGAGATGTGAAACCAACCACTGTTAGTCATGTTGGGGGCATCGATTCTATTGAGAATCCTATATGGATAGGACATAAGACTAAGTTCTCTTGTAATCTTTTCAAGGGAGATCACCTTACTCATTTATGCCCTGGCCTTTCAGAGGTATGAAGATTGTGGCCCCTGTCTGCAATCTCTTCTGATTCTAAGTCTTTTGAGGTTTCCTCACAGTTTATTCAGTCTTTGGTTGATGAAGTGGTCATGTCGATGCAGTCATCAACTAATCCCACTCCTCTTTTGGGGGGTGAGGTTCCTTTAGACCATGTAGTCTCACAGCCTTTTCAACCATTGGTTGAGAAAGTGGTCATGCCATTGCAGTCTTTGACTGATCCCACTCCTCTTGGAGAGTGTCGAGTCTACCAAAGTGGTCATGCTGATGCCATATTCAACTGATCCCACTCCTCTCCTGGGGAGTGAAGTGTCTACTGACTATGTTTTTAGCATTTCCAGTTTCGTACTTTCAAAAAAAGGAGGCATTCCGCTTGCTCCGAGCACACCCCCTCCAAGCCCTAGGATGGTTTCCTTTGATTGGAATGATCTTGTTGAGCTTTGTCTTCCTTCTTCTGCACATTTTAAAATAAGGGTTGAAGTTAATTCAACAAACATCTATCAATGTATCATAGATTAAAGAGGCTCTGCAAGTATTTTATCCTCCTTGGTTTGGAAAGTCTCGGGTTCTCTCGAGCTTGTATCTGCTTCACATGAGTTGTTGCCTTTTGATAGATGTCCTAGTGAATATTTGGGGGTTCTTCCTCATTTTCCTATCTCGTTAGGTGGGAAGATTGTCCTTGTCGATTTTATAGTGGTGCAAGTCCCGTTAGATTTCAATATGCTTCTCGGGCATGATTATGTATATGCTATGAACATTGTGGTATCTATGCTCTTCCGAGTGATGCATTTCTCTCATAATGGAAGCATTGTCACTATTGACCAACTGGCATCTGATAATCACCATCCTAATTCAACGTTAGTTCAGGTTGCCCCTTTATATGTTCCTAGTGTTAGTGTAGAATCCACCTCGCCATGGGTTAATTATGTGGCATCTTATCCTCGATGTCCAATTGCTTCTTAGCAGGAACCTATGCAGTCATGTTTTCCCTCTCGAGACTTGGTGTCAGCAATTGATCCATTGGTTTATCCAATGGGGGCATGGGAGCCCTTGCTTCCCCCTCTAGGTCCAAGTGATCTTAAGTCTCCTTTTGAGTCTGATCTCATTGTTTGTAGATCCTCAAGCCCTTGTGCTTGTGATTCTTCATTGATAGACTCTGCCAGTCCTGGCTAGAACCTCCATCGTCATATGGAGTATGGTCAGTTTACTTCACCCTTTTGGACTGTCGACCCTCATTTGTGTGATTTATCGAATTTTGAATTGCCTTCAGATGAGGCTATCCTTGAAGCCATGGCTATGGTTTCTATACCATAGGAGGACTTACACCGTGGTTTGTGTTTTCTTCCCTTTTGGGAGACGTTCCAATTTGACTATCGAAGAGACTCTTGGTATAATACGTGCAGTGGGATCTACTTGAACCAGTTTCATACATGAGTCGTAACCCCCATGGGTCTTCTTTTAAGCCCTTTTCACACCCTCTAAAAATGAAAAGTTTGTTGAGCGACCTTGTTGACCTTCACACTCACTAAACTAAAATTTGAAGCCATGTCTGTCCGATGGTACTTTACCCCTTTTCGGTCCAGACGATCAATTGTACAAACAAAGGTATACTCTAGGAGCCTCGGTTCCCTAGAAGAGTATTCTCAGGTATGATTTTAAAGCTTTTTCGAGCCTGAGGGACTAAATTTATGAAAAAGGAACCCCCATGGAGTCCATAGTTAAGCTCTTTTTAGAATCCCTAAAATTGAAAATATCGTCAAGTGACCTTATTCTTTCAAACTCGTTAAGATGGCCCAGAAGAACATTCCTGATAGAGTCCACATTTAAGATTTTTTCAGACTCCTTAAATATGAAAAAATTGTCGAGTGATCTTGTCTTTATCATGCTCGTTAAAATGGTTTTGAATCGATGTCTAGTTGGTGCTAGTTTACCCCTTTTTCAAACCGACTAGACTATCTTTGAAAAAGGTACCCCAGTGGAGTCTCCTTTTACGCTTTTTCAGACTCTTTAAATATGAAAAACTGTCGAGATTTCCTTCTCTGGGCTCGTTAAAATTACATCGAAGGATGTTACCATTGTGTGTCTTATTAATCGTGTTTTCATACCTGCATTTTTGGCCTAATGCCGGATCCATGTTTCTCTCAACTGACCCATCTAAAGCATGCCTTATACGCAAGCCCTGTAGCACTTTGCCTCTGTGTCTTGACACCTTTGGCCCATGGAGGATTTTTCCTAAGTGTCCATTTCCTGCATATGTCCCTTTTCCCCGAGCATCCATGTGTTTCGTGCACTTGGAAATAGTATGTCTGCGGCACTCGATCCTCCTTTGTAACGTAGCATTTTTTTATTCTTTTTCAAGATTTCCAAAATTATGGAAAAAGACAAAACAAAACAAAAAGAAACAAATCAAATATACCCCAAAAAGAGGAAGGGAAAAGTATTTTCTTTTTATTGGCAACACAATGATTCTCTCTTGGACAAAGAACATCTTTTCATTTGTTCTTCAAGCCATGGGATTTAACATGACCTTAGGAAGTTGTTCTTGCTACATAGATTTGTGTCCTCCATTTGGTTATTCTTCCAAACATATGGAGAGTTTGTGGTGCCTCCTACATCCTGAACTTATGTTAAAATATCATGCTACCTATGTCTCATTTTTTGTTGTGCTATTGTCCAAGGGAATTTATTACCAAGATTGAGTCGGCCCCCTCTACAGATTATCTCTTGTTGTTATAACCCTAATTTGTACCAGACATACTTACCTGGCATCAGGCCATCTCAGATTCATTATTTTCTAAAACACTACTGAACAACTCTTCTTAAAACCCCCCTTTATAAAGGCCCATGCACCCTGCTCCATTACTGCACACATGTACATGCTAGTTGCCCCAATATAGCCCGTGTACACCTACAAAGGCACATAAAAAGGAAAGTTGTTGACGGAACACACAACTTTGGGCAAGTTAATTGAACCTTTCGGCCATGCATGGCCAATCTTTCAACCAAATACCTATCTCCTTCTAGCCTATAAAAGAAGGGGTAAGGGTCCCATTTGAAAGGAGGAAAATCATAGTAAAGAGACTATACCCAATTGAGCATTGCCCTTCTCCCAACCTTTAGCCATCCTTGTGCAAAGATAAGTATAGAGAAAAGCAATTGGAGGACAATTGAAGAGGAGCCTAGGACTAGTTTCGAGGAGCAGTGCCGACCACATATTGTAAGTTTACTATTATGAAGTCTAATACAAAAAGGAATACTTTTTCCATCCTGTCATATCATGTGTTTGAGTTGAATGTTTATTTTATGATATTGTCACAACTAACCTAGCAATTAGTATATGAAATGCACATTCACAACTCTTTGTTTGTTCATGTGTGAATGCAGGTCAGCTTTGGGAGAAGGCTTGCAATCAAAGAGCGGGTGAAAGAAAAGGGATTGACATCAAATGAAGGACTTAAGGTAGAGTTACTAAATCTCATTTACACCTTTGTATTGCATGATTGTGGGGTTTTGTGTCGGGAGAATAGGAAAGAGTAGAAGCCTTTGAAATGGTCATTTTCTTCATGCATGATTAGAGCCCTTAAATGCTAAGTCCGTAGGAGGGATTCCTACCCATAGCACAATTGGCGACCATACTGGGGATCTCTAGGGTTTCTGGGAATATTTTTATTGGGTATTTAAAAAAAAAAATTTGGTTTCATTCTGTATTTTTAAAGTTTTTGCAAACGTCTGAGCTAACAAAGATTATGGTCTTCCATACCAGTTATCTCTGTTTCTTTGCTTGGCTGAATTTTTTTTTTCAGGACCCACCGAGGTACACACAGCCTGTATAAGTCCTGGATGCGTGTACCCATGCCCTACCTTCACAAAACCCACATGTACACGCTAGTTGATGAAGTTTCAGTCGCATGTATGATTTCAGAGGATTTATTTTAAAGAGGCAGCCATCCTCTCCCCTGTCAGAAGTGATCCTTCTCGGGCGTTTTCTGGAACTCATTCTGGGCTTTGTGTTTGTAGTTTTATAGCTTAGGTTTCACCTTATATTGGTTTTGTTCTATGAAGTTTTCCTTGAATTGTTTTATTTTTTCTGACAAAGTAAGTTTGTGAGTCTTCAAGAGATTCTAGTTCTCAATACCAGTAGTCTCTACCAGTGCTTGATTGCTCATCTTTTCATTTTTGAATAGTTTCAAAAGTACACGTGGCCTGCATAAGGTCTTCACATGTGTACATGTGCCCCGACTTTACACAACTCGCGTGCACACACTGGTTGTTGAACTGTCAGCATCGTGTCTGTGGAGAAAATGTTTTGTTTAAGGAGAGGAAGTCATCCTTTTCTTTGTCAAGAGTTTATACCTCTCAAGTGTTTTGATCTTTGTCATAGTAGTCAGTAACTTAGGTTTGATCACAACAATAGCTTTCTTTTTCATTAAGAAGTTTTCCTCAAAATTTTCCTTTTATAGGGTTTTTACGCAAGTGTGAGAGCCCATTTTAATCTTCTTTGGGCGTTATTTTCAAAGTGACTCTTTGAAATATGCGCTTAGGCCATAAGTCTTCTTGGTATTTACTTATTGATATTTTTCCTTTTTGCTTTGTGAGCTTTCAGATAAAAAAAAATCTTTTATTTCTTTGTTTGGTTAAATAGTTGTTGGTGTGCATTAGTAACCAGGAGAAGTCTTTGCTTTCATAAGTTATTGACGGTTACTTAGACGATAAGTATCTCATAGTCGAGTGAAATTTTGTTTTGAGTTTTCTATTCAAAGATCTTAGGAAATTTTATTTTTTAAAGTTGGTTAGAGAATTTAAAAGAGCAAATTTGAATTTGTCAAGAAGAAGTTATGTTGTTTCCAAGATTTCTGTTTATCTTTCTTTTCGTCTCTCAAAACATCACTAGTTTCAATTTCATAACCTTTGACTTAAGACAAGCCATAAAAATTAACGCTAAATCTAAAATTAATTAGACTTTTTATGTTTGTCGGGTCAACCAACTAGTTTAGGGTTAGGGCCTTGAATTAGGTTGGAGAGGAAACTCTTCAAGGCCATTAAATCAAACATTGGAGTCTGAGTTAGGGAGTGTCCAGGTCCAGTATCATGAAATTTATCCGGGACCCCCCTCTAACACAAGGGATAAACACGAGGTCGCATGCGAAAAGGTAGTGGAGATAACCCCTCCAAAGTCAAACCAATCGTAGTGGAGAACACATATAGAGGGCTTGTCTTGGGATTCCATCAATTGCATTTGACACAGAGCTTCGTGGGTCTCGAATCCATTCGAGGTCCTCAGTTGTCTTCTAGACCACTTGCTTTTGATAGCCTTGAAAAGTTTCAGGCTCGATACCCTGCTCATTGTGGTCTACCTGACTATCGATTGTACCCTCCTGGTGACTGTTCACGTGCTGGAAACCTAGTTTCCTATATTTTTTATAGACATAGACAGGTGACTGTGGGGTAATACCATGGTACCTAGGACATATATCGGTCCACGCTTCGTAGAGTATACTCGGAGGGTGCTTCCAGGTCCGAGTTGCACTTGCATCGGTAAGTTGCTCTAGTGTTAGTTGTTGTAATTATTCTTCCAACTCGTTTAGTGTTTGCTTGTTTTATCTTGTAGGGTCTTTTTTCTAGCGTATGTTGTTTTTGAACGGATAGAAATCCCTAGTGTGTCTTTGATCTTCTCACACAGTGGAGGATCATGAGCTCCATCGGTCACAAAGGCTTTTTAGCCTACCGCTAGTTACATTGGAGCCACCCCCACCAACACTAAGGTGAAAGCTCGACCGACAAGGGTCTTTTGAAGCTACTGGGTCAAAGGAAACTATGCCCGACCAAAATCCAGAGGAACCAACTATTTTAGACCTTGGATCAGAAGCTCTCAGTCCACCCAAAACTCCAACCACTGATCTTTCAGTGCCCATCATCATACAAGTTTATCCTTATGGGTGCCAGATAGTGTCACACGCATCAATGGAAACAAATGTTGCCACTTCTTCTGGGAATTCTTCTATTCCCACTACAACTGTCACCACAGGGGGTGTTCCACCTCCTAACCCACCGTCGTCAGTTCAAGCCACCATGGTCTCGACTGCCTCTACCTCGAGTAGTGGTCCAATCCCATCTTTGGTGATAACCACTACTCCTTTCACATAGAGTGCGACATGCCCTCCATTCTCATACGCTCCTTGTACTATCCTACTCCACTTTACAGACTTTAGGTATGGGGGAAGGGAGATCTAACACTCCTCTGCAAGGACCCATGGGGGGGCACTTTAGCTCCCTTTAATGCTTTCCCTTATTGGGGAGATCGTATACCTCCTTCATCCCATTCGCTCGGCGGTAGCCACCAACAATCCATCGGGCCAAACACGCACCATAGTTCACTTAGAGTAGGAAGTCAAGGACCACCTTCTCATAATATGTCGGTAGGGTTGACACCATTTTCTTTGTTCGGTGCATTTGGTAACAATGTTTTCTCGTCAATTGCTTTCCCACCTGGGTGCAACCCCGGTTATGGCCAACCTAATCCTATGCAGGGTACTATTCCTACATAGGGGGAAAACCCAAGAACTTCTTCCACATCAATACCTTGGAATTCTTGGCAAGGATCAATTCCCTCGTCAGGAATGTCGATCTGGGGAAATTCTTTTCATGACCAATGGAACCCCAGGCAAGGTGCAGTACTTATGCCCATGGGATTGACATGGGGAAACCCTTCCCAAATTCCTCTAAATGTAATGCACGCCCAACCATCTACATCCTATTTCAGGAATCATCCAATGATGTCTCCTCAAACGCAAAATCCATATTCTAGTCATGGCCATGGTTTTTATGAGAACCTCGGCCAACAACCCAAATTTTCCTGGCAACCTAGTGCCAGTCAAACTCCAAGCCCCTTTTTCCATGGTTATCATCAACAACAACAAAAACTACCTTTCTTGGAAAACTTACATTTTCCAGACTTGACAAGGTTGTTGAATGATCCCATCTATCACGATCCACATTAGCCACCTATGGCAACAAAATTGCCTTCGGACATACCAAAGTTTGAATCCAAGCCTAACGAAGATCCAGGGGATCATGTGACCACCTTCCATCTTTGGTGCTTGTCTAATTCATTGAAATATGGCTCCATACAATTGTGATTATTTCAATGCACTCTCATTGGGAGTGTTGCAAAATGGTACATCGAGATCGACCGCTCGAGATATTCTTCCTTCAGAGAATTGGAAATGGCATTCCTAAACCATTTCCAATTACCCATGAGATACGATGTTGGCACAGAATTGTTGTCCAATTTTGAATAGACAAAAGTGGACCATATCTCTGATCACATCTGAGAATGGAGACGCTGGAAGAGTTTGATTAAGGTACCAGTCCCACTAGCATTCCTTCTTGAGTAGTTCCTTAAGTCTTTGGTCCCCCATCTATCCAAAGACGTTGCAACGTCGAGAGTGTTTTCTGAAGAAGATGCCATCATGAGAGCTCAACAGCTTGAGATAATTTATTCTCAGTCTGGTTTAATGTATGAGATTTTTCCGAATGCACCATGATCCATACTTGATAAAACCAGATAGAGAGTTGGACCACATGCCGATGATATTGTAGGTTCAGCACAAACAAACCCACTGAAAAACTGAAAAAACAATTCAAGCAATTGTCTATACAACACATAGCGGCCAGACAAACTACTATTTTGGCTGTTCCCCCTACCCAAATGTCGGATGTACACAGTGTGCAATCGAGAAATCTGAAGGCCACCCAATAGATTGATGGAAAGAAAAAAAATGTAAGAAGGGTAAGGGGGATAAGAAACCCACTAATAATGTTGGTGGGGGAAACACCGAGAAATGGAAGGTGAAGTATCTATGTAACCTATGTGCGGAAGACCAGCTGACCCATCAGTGCCCTTGGCTTGTAGAGGAAAAAAAGTTTGTGTCACAACAACATCCTGCTATATTAACGAATCCATTTCAACATGGAAAAAACCTAACCCAAGCCTCTACAAGCGTGGAAGGGGGTAGTCAAGGACCCTCTCCATCTTCGAGCAATCATGAATCCATGAATGTGTATATGATGAAACGTGATTCTTTTATATTGACTAGAGAACATGAATACAGTAAGCCAAGTGCCTCTGAGAAAGGTAAAGAAGCTGAAATCCCATCTCTTCCTCTCTAGATCGAGAAGACTTTGGGAGAAACGATGACACGTATCCCAAAAGGTGCGTTCACAAAAGCTTCTAACAACCCAAATGCAAGGGCCACCCATAACTATTCTATGGTGGAGGATTTGTCTCAAACCCCTTGTACGATGTCCACTTTGGAGGTCCTCCAAAGATTCCCTTCCCAGAGGGAAGCTTTGTTAGCCGCTTTAGGATCTATCGAGACTTCTAATCCGAGTACAATCATGCTAGATATAATCGACTTAAAACTTCATCTCCCTTACCACATAACATTTCATATAGTAGTGGCTTACCCCACGAAAACGTTTACTCGGAACATTTTTTGCATGGTGGTTGATGAGGGTGCCTCGACATGCGTCATGTCATTCGCATGTTGGAAGGCCATTGACCAGCCCATTTTGTCTCTGTCACCTAGTCTTCTTATGGCTTTCAATGTTTTTTCATTCCGACCACATGCAATCATCCCCTCTTTCCCCATATAGTTAGGAGGGAAGACTGTGTGTGTCGAAGTATAAGTAGTTGACACATCCCTCGACTACAATCTCTTGTTAGGTAGGAGTTGGACCTATGCCATGCAGGCAGTGGTCGCTATAGTTTTTCGGGTCTTGTTGTTTCCACACGAGGGTTAGATCGTGACCATTGATCATTTGTCCTTCTCCTGACCTGACCCTTCATTGGGGGCATCCGCAGCCTCGATGATTGATAATCCTCAACCAGGCGTCATCAATGTAGGGGTTGGTTTGTGCCCACCTTTGATGGGTACATTTGATTACCCGCCTCCTCAAGGTGATGTCAAGTTCATATCAGAACACCATAAGGTTGATATTTTCCAAGTTTCATCATTTCGCATGACTTACTTCAACGATCCATGGATTCTTCCTTCCCCATCAGCCACGATGGAAGGGACAGGGCACCATGGTATGTCCATGCCCTTGTCTATGGTAGAAGCAACATACTCTTTAGTCCAAAAAGATTCAGCCGACACCGATCCAACTCCTTCACAAGAGTTAGATCCGATTCTAGAGTCTATTTTGGCTCTAGGTTCCCTCGATGATACCGATTTGTTAGACTTAGTCTTGCCCTCAGATGAAGCAATCATTGAAGCAATGACTAGTCCGAACAAACCCTAGGATGATCTCCATCACAGATCATACTTCCTCCTAGAGTTAAGCAGAATCGAAGCAGGGGAATTCACTTGGACGATGATTGGAGATAGGTCTTGTCCTATCAAACCATTGGCTACACATGAGGTTTATGACAAGGGTAATATGGAAACTATAGCTGAAACTATACCGATTAATATCTCCAGAACCCCTGGTGTCATGGAGAATGTTTTCTTCGGAGCTGATTGTTCCCCAGAAGAGATTCAAATCTACACAAACTTATTTAAAGAATTCCGTGATGGTTTTTCCTGTTATTACAAGGAAATGCCATGCATTGATCCAAAAATATTTGAACATGAAATCACAACTTATCTTGATGCCAAGCTAGTTTAGCAAAAGCTTCATCCAATTAATCCCTGGAAAGCAGCAACTATTAATGTTGAAGTAGAAAAACTGCTCAAAGCAGGTTTTATCTATCCTGTCCATTTGACCCAATGGGTGTCAAATCCTATGCCGGTCAACAAGAAACATGGCATGATTTGCGTATGTATGTATTTTCATGATTTGAACAAAGCCTCTCCAAAAGATAATTTTTCCACACCATTCATTGACCAGATAGTCGATGAATGCACCGATTGCGAGGCTTTTTCTTTCATGGATGTTTTTTCAGGATATAATCAGATACAGATCAAACCCGAAGACCAACACAAAACAACTTTCATCTATCCATGGGGTACATTTTCCTATCGTAAGATTCCTTTTGGTCTCAAAAATGTTGGAGCTACCTTCAAGTGGGCCATGTATTTTTCTTTCCATGATCTCAAGCATATAGTCAAAGCCTATTTAGATGATTTAGCATCATGATCTTGCAAGAGAATGGATCATCCCACACACATCCGACTTATCTTTGAGCGATGTTGCTACTTTCGGATTTGCTTGAATCCAAACAAATGCAACTTTTGCATAACGTCAGGACGACTGCTCGGTTTCATAGTTTCAACAACAGGGATCACGGTCGATCCTCTCAAGGTGGAGGCAATACTTCAATTGCCTCCTCTGCATACAATCCTTCAACTTCAAATTTTACAGGGAAAAGTGAACTTTTTGAGGCGTTTCATAGCCAACTATGCCGAGATCACAAAGGGATTTATGTGTTTGCTAAAGAAATACATCCCTTTTCATTGGGACGAAGCTGATCAACACTCTTTCAACACATTGAAACATGCCCTTGTGACTGCCCCTCTGCTCTGACCACCTAATTATAACAAATATTTCTTATTGTACTTGGATGCAACAGAGTCGACTATTGGTATGGTTTTAGTTTAGGAGGATGAATTCCTCTCAGAATATGTGATTTATTACCTGAGCCAAGGCCTGGTTGGACCAGAACTCAATTATTCACATATTGAAACACTGGCATTGGCAGTTGTTCATGTTGTTCAATGGTTTCGTCATTATATTGTGTTTCACAAGACCACCGTCATTGTCATTGTGAATCCATTTCAATACGTATTAACACGATGCATTATTGGTGGGAATATTAGTAGATGGATATTTGTCCTCTAGGAATTTGACTTAGATTTTGTTTCAGTGAAATCCAAAAGTCACTGGTCTTTGCGGAACTCATCTCAGAAATTCTAGTTGAATCCAGTGAGGCTATTCCCAAAGAGTTTCCTATTAGAGGAGACATGTGTTTTATTGCATCTTCGGATCACTGGTATGGATATATACTTGTCTATATCCATAATTTGAAGTGCCCCATCTCTTCTTCTCACGATGAGCATTACCATATACGCCATCAAGCTAAGAACTATCTCATACTCAACGACACTTTGTATCACCGAGGTGTAGATTGCATTCTTCATCGATGTCTCACTCATGAAGAAGCAATTATCATTCTTAATGACTTCCATACTGGAGCATGTGGTGGTCATTTGTCTGGGTTGGCAACAACCCAAAATAGTTTACGAGCCGGTTACTTCTAGCCAACGTTAATGAAAGATTGTATCGAATCGGTCAAGAAGTGCCACCTATGTCAAATCTTCTCTCGAAAGATGAGGGCACATCCCTCTCCCATGTTTCCTATCATCACAGTTGGTCCCTTTACCAAGTGGGGGATTGATTACACTACATGCAACCCTCCTTCAGCAAGGGGGCACCATTATATCATTGTAGCCATAGACTACTTCACAAAGTGGGTCGAAGCTATGCCAACGTTTAAAGATGATGGAGAGACTATAACTCTCTTTTTATTAAACTAGATAATCGCAAGGTTTAGCGTCCTGAGAGAGATTGTCACTAACCATGGAAGTCACTTTCAGAATCAAATTATGATTGAATTAGCATCAAATCTTGGGTTTTGGCAAGAACATTCGTCACCCTACTACCCCCAAGCGAACAGTCAGGTGGAAGCTGTAAATAAATCTCTTAAGACCATCCTACAATGAACGATCAATTCAGCCAAGTCAAATTGGCATTTGATTTTATACTCGACATTATTGTCTTACCGAATGTCTATTAAAACTGCAACCAGTTTCTCACCTTTTCAAATCATTTATGGGCTGGAAACAGTCTTGCCTATAGAATGTCAGATCCCATCCCTAAAGTTGGCAGTACAGTTACTGCCAGACACTTCTCCACTTGAAGAGAAGTTATTATACCTTGAGAAGCTAAATGAGTAGCAGCTCGATGTGGCCCTAGCCAATGAGGCTCACAAACAAAAAGTCAAGTGTCAGTATGAATTTTCCGTTCGTCCTCATATTTTCTTTGAAGGAAACCTTGTCCTGGTCTATGACCAGGATAAGGACTCCCTGGGGGAAGGAAAATTCAAACCCATGTGGTTTGTACCTTTCATCATAAAAGAGGTTCTAAAAAGGGAACTTATCATCTGGTAGACTTTGATGGAAATGATTTGGCAGAGCCTAGAAATGGGCTCTACCTCAAGAAGTATTACTCATAGGTAGGTCACCTTGGATAACTTTTTGTAACATATGTATCGTCTTTGTACTATTACTTTTTGGTTTCTTTTGGTTTCATGGATGTGTCATTTTTTATGTTATCTTTTGTCACTGTGGTAGATGTCAAGTGAATCAGAAGTGTTCGTTGGGTACGTAGATGGTGCTAACCGACACACTCAGAGGCTTGCCTCCACAACTTGGGTAATTTTTACGCCTCAGGGATAGTTATTATCTTCAAGAGGTATAAGTTTAGGTGACACAACAAACAATGTCACTGAATACAATGCAGTTATTGAGTTGCTTCGTGACGCTCTGTCATTTGGTATCTCTCACCTCCGGGTCTATCTAGACGCTCACCTAGTTGTGTCTCAGTTAAATAGAGTCTACCATGTTGATGATCCTACTTTACACTGATGATTCTTTATGGTACATCTTTTAGAATGAAGCTTTGATTATGTTACATATTTTCATGTTCCTAGGAGATTAAATCAAGTCATAGATACTCTATCTAATCAAATCTAAGATTGGCATCTTGCACACATATAAAAAAGACATACACATGCACATGTAAATGCATTTTTTTCCATAAGACATAAAAAGACATAAAAATCCATATATAATATCAAAATCATCATAGTACATAGGTGGGCGAAAGCGCCTCAAAAATATGACCAATAACAATTCATGGGGATTATGCCCTCAAAACATATACAAGTAGTGCCCTCGGGACGTGAAAATTCCAACCTAACTAAGGACAAGGCCTGTTGTAATGTCCCCAAGGCCATGCCCTATTGTAAATAATGTCTATGAAGTATAAAGCTTTCATTATGAATTGTAATTATGTTTTATAGGCTGGTGAGCCATCTTTATATAAGTTGGTGGGCTTATGTGTTATTAGGCCAGGAGCCTGCTTTTGTATATGTAATCATGCAGAACATTAATAAAAATATAAACACCCCTGCGTGCAGACCGACCACGATGAATGAGTGATGGGGGACTAAGCTTCCACAGAGTGGGTAAGGGATTGGGGGGATGGAAGGTTGGAAAGAAAGGCTAAGTACTAAGCCTAGGGGCTTAAGTCCTTGGGAATAATATTTTAATATTATTCCAAAAGCCATGTAAATGTGATGTTTTATCCTAAGTTATTTGGAAGGACGAATGACTTCCAATAAGGGAGGAACGAGCTTCATGGGTGACAAGTGTCAAACCAAGTGCATGTAGTTAAAACTGTTGAGTTCAACCATGATGGGGGGTTCCTCCTCAATTCTACCATGGACTATCAAAATCAAAAATCCCGTATGACCTCTGGAAGAATACCCTCACGCAACTCGGGGAAAATTGAAAAAGGCCTATGTTGATTTCTTGAGGAGACGATACACCCTCTGTCAAAACTGTCGAGTCTGTGTTCGACCTCCCATTCTCCATCCTCCATATGAACTCGCAGGTGTCTAGGATCAACCTCTATTTTTTTGTTTGTTTTAAGGAATCCTTACCTGAACTGTTAAGTCTCTACATGGGATCTCTATACACCCTCATGCATCCCCGAAACCTGAGCCGTGAGTCTATCCTTTATTATTGGTGGGGGAAAAATGAATGTCCTGTAATTGTTGAGCCTTGCTATGTTGTAGCATCTGTCTATCACCAGTTTTGAGAATCTCGTGTCTGTGTTTCTAGTGGACTGTTGTGGTCACATAGTGCTTGACCGTGTGTGGCTTGTGGACCATTGTATGTTCATGTGGAGCCTCATGGATGCTCATATTTTGTGGTGGTTTTCATCCTGGTGTCAACTGAGTGCTTGATGTTGTTGTGGTTTCCCTCACCCGTTTGGAATTGATTTGAAGGGTGTGATAAACAAGTGGGTGGTCAGGCCCATGGTAGAAGAAGTAGGTTGTCAGGCATGTGAGCAACTCCCTCCAGGTGAGAGAGTCTGCTAGGAAGTGGTTTTCTCCCAGAGAGAGTCCAACACCAGCTATAGAGCTCTAAGACTTCATGATCTGGCCCTTTACCGAGACTCAGAGAGGGAGGTGAAGCATTGATGGACTGTGCTTGTGAAGATGTATACTCCTGGGTGGAATAGGCATGTGGGGAATGAGAGTCTGTGAGTAGTGGGAGTAAGAAGGCATCTTGGGAAGAATCTTTCCGGTTATCCTGTGTAGTTTTTCCTATAACCTCAGCCTAGACTAGGATTCCTTGCCTTGGGTGGAGCTTAGTCCCAGCTCAGGGATGACCCACTACTGAGAGTGATGAGCACCGTGGTCTAAGGCTGGGAGGTTCATGGAAGGTCTACACGTGGTTGGTGGAATTACCATGGTTTCAAAGATAAGTATCAGCTTATGCTTAATATTATATTTTTGCATGCCTGTGATGCTTATATGTATCATGTATTCTGTTGTGCATATGAATTATTGTTAATGCCAGGGATTATTTATGTTAGCAGTAAACTCTGTGGTTACTCTGAGTTAAATGTGTTTAATTTGATTTAAATGCATGTTATTAATTAAGTATGAGAATGATGTTGTTCCATATAGTAGCATTTTCCTGGCCACTGGGATGACGGCCGAGGGCGTTACACTTGCGGGCCCTATTGTAATAATCAATGGCATTTTCCAAATGTAAAATACATCAAACCCATGTCCATGGTGACCCCACTACATGAGGCTGCATAGATGGTGGAATATCCTCAATCTCTGCCATGGGGACTGTGCGAGTGAGCGAGGTAAAAATTTTCTATACTCGTCTCAGAACCCTCTCAGCCTCATTGGTTGGAAGCTCTCCTGCTGCTGTTGGTCCCCCTGTGGCAGTGGGTGTGGCCTCTGGCTGAGGATGTCACTTGTTCCTCGCATAATATGCTAGTCACACTGGCCCCACATCTACACATAATAGACATATATCTATCAAATGCTATGGTATATAAAAAAAATGATATATATAAAAAACAACATAAAAATTACATATGGTTAAAAAAAAAAAAAATTGATTCAAACTTACCCATCTCTCCTCGCTCCTCGTCGGGGGGTACTGGTATCTCAGGGTCTCTCGAGAAGTCAATCCCAGTATAAGGGTAATCCTATATGACTGGGATCTGTCACGACAACCAAGAAAAAAAGTTGTCATCAAAGGACTCATTGGTCCTTCCTCCCCCCTGTCGTGGCAGCAACACTATCCATCTGCATATCACGGGAAGAGAGGCATGATTCTCTCATACCACCTCTTGAGGGATGAAACTTGGCACTCTTTTAAAGAAGAAATAGAAAAGAATCATTCCAAACCCAAAGTTCCTCTGAGTCTGCAACCAACAGTCTGTTAGTTGCCTCTTCATACAATCTAGTAATGTGGTGATCCAATAAAAAATCTTTGCATTTAAGCATTGAACTACATAGTTCATCTATGCATAGGACACCTGATGCAAATCCACAGACCCAGTAATTTACCCGATGAGCAACACGATCGCCTGCAATGCTAAGTCTGAGATCTTACTTATTGACACTTTTGATTTCGTCCGATCTGTACCCGCCTTACAATGGAGTCCAATCAACTCTGATATATTGGTAGGCCTAGAGGGAAACGTATAGAAGTTGACTAGCTTCCCTCTCCTAGAGAGGCTAGTCAGAAAGTATATGTCCTCTTTGGTTGGAACCGACGACTGCCCCTCTAGCATAAAGGCCTCTGCATTCGGATGCCAATAGTCAACCAAGGCATTCAATAGCCTAGGTTGTGCTTGCATGAAAGGACACATAAAAAATTTCAACAATCCACATTGCATTAATGCAACAACAACATTAGGTTCTTCCCCAACCAACGCACTAATATCCTCATGCTCTCTTTCTCTCCAGTGCACATACATCCTGCACATGGGAAACATTTAGGAGGGTTAACTCTTGTTTTTTTAATTTTTTTGCACTAAATGGAGGGTCCACATGAGATGTTGTGATGACAATCATGTGTACATGCATTCTGACTTAAGATTGGTAATGTATTTTGGCCATCAGATGCTCTTCTAACCTCACACATTAGGGGGAATCTGTTATAACCGTAATTTGCACCAAACATACTTACCTATCATCAGGCCATCTCAGATTCCTTCTTTGCCAAAACACTATTGATCAACACTTCTTAAAAAACCCCTTAAAAGAGAAAGTGAAAGCAAAGAGATTGACATAAAATGAAGGACTTAAGGTAGAGTTAACGAATATCATTTACACCTTTATATTGCATGAATGTGGAGTTTTGTGTCAGGAGAATAGGAAAGAGTAGAATCCTTTGAAATGGTCATTTTCTGCATGCATGATTAGAGCCCTTAAATGCTAAGTCCGTAGGAGGGATTCCCACCCACAACACTTGCCCTCATGCCTGACCATCCCGAAGGCCCAATCAAGTCTTTGCTCAAAACCATTGAAGCCCTCAACATGATCATCAGTATCCTTTAGTTCGTTCCCGATGAGCCATCGAATACCTCTGGGTAGTGCAATCGTACACACATATTACACTCCTACTCAAGTTATGAAGATTTTAAAGTTGTTGCTTGAGCTCTGAAGACCTCATCTGTAGCCATCAGGCCTTATTAGCTTCTGAAAGATGGATATTATGCATGTATATCTTTTTTATTTCAAAATGTAGATCCATTGTGTATTGCTTGTGGCTACAATTTATATAGTTATATGACATGGATCTGCAGTGTATTTGGTTGGAAAACATGATTTTATTTTATCCTGAGCATGGTTAT